>CAUYSK010050138.1:0-58473 GCA_963575035.1 Avahi laniger | reverse complement strand
GCCAGTACTTGGAGGAGATGGTTGAGTCTGAACTCCCCCTTCTATAGCCTACTACCCCGAGAAGTTCTCAACTTCACTTATTCATGTCAAAAAGTAAGTGATAGGCCAGGCGCGGTGGCTCACGCCTGTAATCCTAGCTCTTTGGGAGGCCAAGGCAGGCAGATTGTTTGAGCTCAGGAGTTCGAGACTAGCCTGAGCAAGAGCGAGACCCGGTCTCTACCAAAAATAGAAAGAAATTAATCGGACAATGAAAAATACATAGAAAAAATTAGCCGGACATGGTGATGCATGCCTGTAGTCCCAGCTACTCAGGAGGCTGAGGCAGGAGGATCGCTTGAGCCCAGGAGTTTGAGGTTGCTGTGAGTGAGGCTGACGCTATGGCACTCAAGCTTGGGCAACAGAGCAAGACTCTGTCTCAAAAAAAAAAAAAAAAAACCCCTGTGCTTCAAAAAACCATCAAGGAAATTAAGATACCCACAGAATGGGAGAAAATATTTGCAAATTGTATGTGATAAGGGACTGGTATCTAGAATACATAAAGAACTCTTAAAACTCCATAATAAAAAGACAACCCAATTAAACAATGAACAAAGGCTCTGAATAGACATTCCTCTAAAGAAAGAAGCACATGAAAAGATGCTCAACATCATTAGCCAATACAGAAGTGCAAACCAAAACCACAAGATACACTTCACACCCACTAGGATGGCTAGAATCAAAGAGAAAGACATAAATGTTGGTAAGGATGTACAGAAACCAAAACCATTGTATATTCCAAGTGGGAATGTAAAATGGTTCACAGCTGCTTTGGAAAACAGGCCAGCAGTTTCTCAAAAGGTTAAACAGAATAATCACATGACCCAGCAATTCTACTCCTAGGTATCTACCCAAAATAAATGAAAATATAAGTCCACACAAAAACTTACATAGTACATAAGTGTTCATAGCAGCATTATTCCAACAGCCAAAAAGTGAAAACAACCCAAATACCCATCAACTGATGAACAGATAAAATGTGGCATATTCATAAAATGAAATACTATTTGGCAATAAAAAAGAATGAAGTACTAATACATGTTGCTACATGGATAACTCTTTTTTTTTTGAGACAGAGTCTCACTCTCTTGCCTGGGGCGAGTGCCGTGGCGTCAGCCTAGCTCACAGCAACCTCAAACTCCTGGGCTCAAGCAATCCTACTGTCTCAGCGTCCCAAGTAGCTGGAACTACAGGCATGAGCCACCATGCCTGGCTAATTTTTTCTATATATATTTTTAGCTGTCCAATTAATTTCTTTCTATTTTTTTTTTTAGTAGAGACGGGGTCTTGCTCTTGCTCAGGCTGGTCTCGAACTCCTGAGCTCAGAACGATCCACCCGCCTCGGCCTCCCAGAGTGCTAGGATTACAGGCGTGAGCCACCACGCCCGGCCTATGGATAACTCTTCAACATCATGCCAAGTGAAAGAAGCCAGCTACAAAAGACCACATATTATATGATTCCATTTATAGGAAATGTCCAGAATAGGTAAATCTAGATCTGGTAGATTTTTTTTAGTGGTTGCCTAGTGGAGGAAAGGGGGATGGTGGGAAATGGGGAGTGACTGGTAATAGGTAGGTTTTTTTTTTTTTTTGAGACAAGTTCTCGCTATGTTGCCCAGGCTGGAGTGCAGTGGCCTGATCATAACCCACTGCAGTCTCGAACTCCTGGGCTCAAAAGATCCTCCCACCTCAGCCTCCCAAGTAGCTGGGACTATAGGCATGTAGCACCATGCCTGGCTAATTTTTTAAACCATTTTTTATAGAGAAGGAGTCTCATTATGTTGCCCAGGCTGGTCTTGAACTCCTGGCTTCAAGTAATCCTCCTGCTTTGGTCTCCCAAACAGCTGGGATTATAGGTGTGAACCACCATACCTAGCCTAAGGCCTAATGAGTATAGTTTTTCCTTTTTGGGGTGATAAATTGTTCTAAAACTCTATACTAAAGCCACAGAATATTATACTTAAAATGGGTAAATTTGGTATATGAGTATCTCAATAAACATGTTTAAAAAAAGGTTAGATGCTCAGTAAAGGCATAATCTAATGGTTAATAGAATTATTAATTCTACTTAGTTTACTGAGTGAGGATTACCTGTATCCCAGGCATGATGTCGAACTCTAGAGACAATACAAACATCACTAAGATGTGGTCGCTGCCCTCAAGCAGCCTGATATACTAGAACTTCAAAATATGCTGGAAAGTGAAATCTAATAAACTGAGTGTTTTCTTAGATCCCAACTAAGGAATTCAAGTTACCAAATTAACTATTTCATTACAAAATGATCTCTTCTAAAATGAATCAAATCCCAAGGACAATATTACGGAGGTTCAAGTAAAATTCATACACAGTTCTCCTTCATGTTACTCAATTCAACTCAACAAAAATATTTTGAACCTCTGTGTGGAATGTACTCGGTAACAAACACAATTTAATCTTGACTTTATGCCATTTTCCTTAAAATGTTATATATTACCTGGTTCTCTTTTCTGTTTCTTCTCTAATCTTTGTTTTAAGCTTTCTAGTTCCATACCATCCTCTTGAGGGCTTCCTTCAGTATTTTCACTCTAAAAGATAGCAAGACAAAAATGGTCAAGTTCTGCCAACTTATTATTTGGAATAATATACTGTCAAATATGCAAATATATATATAGTCAAAGAGTGCTTTTCTTTGGGTTTGGTTAAGAGCTCTGCATAAAAGTACAGGTATGACTTTTTCAAGATATTTAAAAAAAAAGCAGGCACATAAGAAAGGAAGGTTATGGTTAGATACAGAATAAATTCCAAACTATGGGATTAGAAATTTTATGATATAATTTGTTTTAAGTGGAAACATGCTTTAACATTTAACATTATAACATTTTCAAGAGTATTACCTTAATTTTCTTTCTATTTTTCTTTTCTGCCTCTGCTTTCATTTCTACGGTTACTCGGGGAATGACTCTTTTTCCACGTGGAGAAGGCAAAACTTCAGCCATTTGAGTTTTTTTCCCCTTTGCTTTCCCCCCTTTCCCAGGAAGTCCAACTTGTTCATCTTGTTTTTCCTTGGCTTCAACAGCCTACAAAAGGAATATAAGAAAGCAAGTTTATAAGCTAACAGATATTATAGCATCTAAAAGACCATAAACTGATTTCAATTTGTTATATCTTATGATAAATTTGTGATAAAGTGTTCTATAACCACATACAGTATCAACAATAGTGAAGATACAATTAAGGCACACTTTGATAAGGTAGGTGTGGAGACAGAAGACTAGGTTCTTCTATTCCTGATTCTATCACTTAACTTTTCTGAGCATAACAAGGGGAAACTGAGTTAAGGATAAAATACATATATACATATATATTTTGAAAATTCATATAAGGCTGTGGTATCAGTAATGTACGCTTACCTGATCTACTAATTACAATGAGGTGGACATCTATACTGAAGTACAATAATATAAGTTTGGATGTTAGTTTAATTTATGAAGTGATTTTTTTTTTTTTTTTTTTTTGAGACAGAGTGTCACTCTGTTGCCCTGGCTAGAGTGCCGTGGCGTCAGCTCACAGCAACCTCAAACTCCTGGGCTCAAGCGATCCTATTGCCTCAGCCTCCCAAGTAGCTGGAACAACAGGCATGCGCCACCATGCCTGGCTAATTTTTCTATATATATTTTTAGTTGTCCGGCTAATTTCTTTTTATTTTTTTTAGTAGAGACAGGGTCTCGCTCTTGCTCAGGCTGGTCTCAAACTCCTGAGCTCAAACGATCCGCCCATCTTGGCCTCCCAGAGTGCTATGATTACAGGCGTGAGCCACCGCGCCCGGCCTGAAATGATATTTTTAAAAAATGTTAAAATAATGTTGGGAAACAAGCATTATCAGGGAGATTTAAGTAACAAAGGATCTTCTGAAACTGTCTGCCTAGCTCTGAAGGTAAATAGGCTTTTCCTTTTAAGTTGACCTGGGGGACTGGGTTGGTCTTCTGCCACATTTAAGCTCTCTTTATCTTCTCAATCCTAAAAAGTCCTTTTCTTTATCAAAAATCAACTCCTGCTCTTTCCTCTCTTTGTTCATAAACTTCTGGGTAGTATGTTTCCTGTTATCATTTACTTTATTACAACTGGTACTTAATAATCTGTTTCTTTATATGTTATTTTGGAAGGTATCCTTATGCCTCCTATATTCTCTCTATTTCTATTGATAACTGAAATTTCTTTACAAAGAGGTATATTGCTGGAATATACTATTTAATTAATAAAAATTCTAACATGGGCATTATAAACTACACACCTCCAGTTCTTCAATAAAAGCAGCCAAGTCTTCTTTCCACAAATCTGATGGAGTCTTTTTCCTTAATGTGTCCAGCTCTTGCTCCTTTATTAAATAATCAGAAAGTTGAGCTAATATATATACACAAACAGCATTTTCATGCAACGCACAATTAAATATTTACTTTTACCATTAGAACAAAGCTAAGTAATAGGCACTGTCCTATTATCAACTCACTTTTTCATTTCTTAGTTTGCACAGTTCATCTTTCTTTTCCTTGGTTAGATACCAAAGGTGCATATCAAGCAGGTAGTTGAAGGTTGGTCCAGAATCTGTTACAGAGTCACTCTTTTCAGTTTCCTTTTCATTGTCACTCTCTTCATTTTCTTCTTCATCTGGAACCTAAAGGACAAATTAAAATGTAGCTTTTAATAGGATACGTGAAACATAAATATTATACAGTACATAGTCTTCAGCAACATAGAAAAGTGCTAACCGACAAATTACCTTTTGCTGGGCTTCTTTCCAGGCCTTCACAGGATCTGAATCATATCCCCTCTGAATCAGAACTTTAATTATTTCTTTCTTCGGCTTATTTTCTATTTAAAAAAAATGTAAACAGAAATAATGGTTTTGAACTATATATATATTAATGTACATTTTGAGACAGGGTCACGCTGTGTTGCCAGACTGGAGTGCAGAGGTGCAATCATAGCTCACTTGTAACCTTAAACACTTGGGCTCAAATGAACCTCCTGTTTCACTGTCCTGAGCAGCTGGGACTACATGGAGGCCCATGCCACCATGCCCGGTTAATTGTTTCATTTTTTGTAGAGATGGGGGTCTCACTATGTTGCCCAGGCTGGTCTTAAACTCCTGGCCTCAAGTGATCCTCCTGCTTTGGCCTCCCAAACTGCTGAGATTACAGGCTTGAGCCACTGTGCCCAGTTTTGAGCAATATTTTAGAAAACGGAAAAGCTTTTACCATATTAAGTCAAAAGATTAAAACTGGAAATTAAACTGCCTTTGTCTTGCACAAATCTGTACATCCTGGTACAGAGACAAATCTCCTTAAACCATTGACAAATGTAAATTACCACAAGAGGGGCAGTCAAATCACACGTGAGGTTTTGATCTAATTATAATTCTTAAAAGAACAAGCCAATCGGGCCGGGCGTGGTGGCTCACGCCTGTAATCCTAGCACTCTGGGAGGCCAGTGGAAGGATTGCTTGTGCTCAGGAGTTCGAGACCAGCCTGAGCAAGAGCGAGACCCCGTCTCTACTATAAACAGAAAGAAATTAGCCAAACAACTAAAAATAGAAAAAATTAGCCGGGCATGGTGGCACATGCCTGTAGTCCCAGCTACCAGGGAAGCTGAGACAGGAGGATCGCTTAAGCCCAGGAGTTTGAGGTTGCTGTGAGCTAGGCTGACGCCACAGCACTCTAGCCCAGGCAAGACAGTGAGAATCTGTCTCAAAAAAAAAAAAAAAAAAAAAAAAAAGAACAAGCCAAACAAAAACTTTATTTATGGCTGGGCACAATGGATTACACCAAAAAACCCAGTATTCTGGGAGGCTGAGGTGGGAGGATCACTTGAGGTCAGCTTTCACTTGAGGTCAGTTGTTCAAGATCAGCCTGAGCCAGAGTGAGACTTCATTTCTACTAAAAAGAGAAAAAATTAGCCAGGTGTGGTGGCGTGTACCTATAGTCGAAGCTCCTTAGGAGGCTGATGCCGGAGGATCACTTTAGCCCAGGAGTTTGAGGTTCCTGTGAGCTAGGCTGACATCATGGCACTCTAGCCCGGGCAACAGAGTGAGACTGTCTCAAACCCCAAAAAACCAAAAAACCTTTATTTCTGATAAGCCTCTGTCTGCCTCAATTATATACTCCCTATTTTTTTTTTTTATTTCAACACTTATTTCAGCAAACTTTTATTTTATTTTTTTTAGAGACAGGGTCTCATTCTGTCACCCAGGCTGGAGTGTGATGGCATGATCATAGCTCACTGCAGGCTAGAACTGTTAGGCTTAACTGATCCTCTTGCCTTAATCACCTGAGTAGCTAGGGTTACAGGTGTGTGCCACCACACCCAGCTAATTTTTAAAATTTTTTGTAGAGACTCGGTCTTGCTATGTTGCCCATGCTGGCCTCAAGCAATTCTTCCTCCTTAGCCTCCCTAAGTGCTGGAACTACAGGTGTGAGCCATTGTCCTGGGCAAATTTTTAGTGCCACCTATTCAAAGACCGATTTCTCCTAACCATGGTCCTCCACGAAGCATTCATTCCCTTTTTCTGTAGTATGTCTCTTTCAATGTCTATGGCAGTCAATTTATTACACTTTGAGGGATATAGTCACTAGCTATATAGAGAATAACCTTCCAAGTACCACCTTTCATTAATTAATTTGACATAGATTACAGGTTAGGCCCTCTATATTTATTCCTCAAGGAGACTGGATAGTCTGTACTATTTCCTGAATTCCAGTTAACTTTACTTTTTATTTTTCTTCAAATCATGTCCAGTATTACTCAGCTTAGCCTTGCCTTAAGCAATAGTATCTATGAACTAAGGGGGCTGATATGCTAGTGCTATTTCTCTAAATATACATGAAAATGAACATGTAACTATTAAGTTAAACATTTTTGTGTACTATCAGAAAATGATCCTGTGATCACCAGTAACTCATGTTTGCTACTATAACTCTTAAAGTTACCTGGCTTTCCTTGTTAGCCCTAGCCAGAGTTGAGCTATTCCTTTTAAACTTCTTTATACCCTACCATTAGGGTAAAACTGTTTTCTTCCTGGTCACTTAAACCTTGACTTGGTTTCTTCCGGAATTAAAAAAGAAAGAAAAAATTTCCTAAAACACGATTCAGTCTTAGATACACAATTTACTTGTAATATATATAAGCCATTTGTAATCTTCCTTCCTGCTTTTTTCCTCTGTCAGACTCATTATCTCTTCTCTTGATCAGTTTATACAAGGTCTTCAAGTTCTCTATTCTCTTCCTGTCTAAATGTCAACTCAATCTTGATTTCTCTCAAATGCTCCATCTAGGAAATACTATCTCTTTCTATGAAATGCTATCTTTTTCAAAATATAATACCTAATCAGATATTTAAAACAAATGCTGGCCAGGTGTGGTGGCTCATGCCTGTAACCCAGCACTTTGGGAGGCTGAGGTAGAACATTCACTTGAGGCCAGGAGTTCAAGACAAGCCTGGACAACACAGCAAGGCAAGACTCTGTCTCTGAAAACAAAAACAAAAAAAGAAATGCTTATATAAGTAGCCAGATGAACTAAATGGATTTTGCCCTCCCTCTCCACCATTACTCTCACCAAAAGTGTTTAAAGAAAGAAAGTTTGGCATAATTACAGGCAGTTATTACTCCAAAAACATACCAATGATTATTTTGCCCTCTATTTTCTCTAAGATAAAGCGAGCCTGATTGTTCAGTTTAGCAGATTCAGCACCAAGCATTCCTAAGAGCCATTCTTTTCTTAATCCGTAATATTTAAGCCTGAGTTCAAAGAAGTCTCTTAGAATATCCAACACTGTGTCGTATTTCTTTAAACAGCCCACATGGTCAAAAAGTACCTAGAAAAGGAAAACAAAATTAGAGCCAAGAATAGATAAATTGGCTAAACTTAAAGGTAGCCTAAGATATTCTTTTTAAATTGACATTAATCTTTAATATAAATTGAAACATAGGTATTTCTCACAAAACAAGACATACCATAGAGTTGCATGTGAGACTGGTTTGGAGTTTGAAGACTTTGTGTAGTCCAGCTCTCTCTGCCTCTGCTAGTTTTTCTTCAGTCATCTTCACAACAAATTTTACAGTGGTGTCTGTATGGTATTCCCTATAGTCTGTTATGAGAGGGGGTGTCTTCTCAGTGCCATTCAACATGGGTTCTAGAACCTGCTCCTTATATGTCTAAAGAAAGAAACAATCCTTTTGTAAATGTCTAAAACACAGGCCGCTCCTGAATAGTCAACAGCAACAGTACAATCACAAAACTAAAAAAGGAATCCATAGTTACTTACCTGGGTCCATGTTCTGATGGGAAGCTCTGAGATTTCAATGGTTGTGGAATCAAGAATAGCTACTTCACCACTAATCACATATTGATTTGGAGCCAGCTCTTCAATAGTACCCTTGAAGTTCTTGTAACTTGGAAGCTAAATTGGCATTTTCAAAAAGAGTATGTTTTCTAAATGTGATACTAAAGACAGAAATCACAATGGCATTCAACAATAAATCTAACCATGAAATATGAAATAAATTTTGTATTTGCATCCTCTTTAATCATATAGACTACTCATTGAAACTTGAGAAGTAAAGTTCCTAACATACACAGAATACTTACCATTGGCAGAGGTTCTTCTCCATCCATCAAACGCCTGATGTTATTTACAACTTCACGAACATCAAAGTTAGGGATTTTGCAGGACCACCCAGTACCTATTCCTTCAGCTCCATTTATCAGGACCATGGGTATAATAGGAATGTACCATTCAGGCTCAACACGTTGGTTGTCATCATATAAGAACTTTAATGTGTGATCATCTTTTGGTGGAAATAACAACCGAGCCAAAGAGCTAAAATAAATAATCAAAGAATGTTATTTTACAGAAATACTTACTTTGCAGTTTAACTTTCATGGAAAGGACATGTGCTATCTCATGTCTATACACGAAAGTTACCTTGGCTTTACTTGCTGACTAATATTCATTTAGCAGTATTTACTGAGCACTTTCTATGTGGCAGGCACAGGAATATAAAGTCTCAGACCTCAAGGAACTCACATTCCAGTATAGGGAGATTGACAAGAAACATATTTTCTCAGGTGGTGGAGTAACTGCTAAGAAGAACAATAAAGTAGGAGAGTAACCGAAGGGGTGCTAAGGAAAGAAAAGCCCTTTCCGATAGGAAAACATTTGAACAGAGAAAAGAAACTGAGGGAATGAGCCATGTGGATATGTAGAGAAAGAGTGTTTCAGGCAGAGGGACCAGTAATTAAAAGGCCTTGAAGAGCGAATGTGCTTGGTATGTTTGAGTATAGGCAGAGGCCAGTGTGGCTTGAGTAGAGACGGTATGAGAAGGAATCAAAAGTTATGGGGAGTGGGGACACAGATTTTATAAGATCTGGGTAGCTAAAATAGGTCTTTAGATTTTGCTCTGAATGAGCAGTTGGAAGACTCTAAACCAGAATGACTTACTTTTTTAAAAATTGGCTATCACAGGCTGGGTGTGGTGGCTCACACCTATAATCTTAGCACTTTGGGAGGCTGAGGCAGGAGGATCTTGCTTGAGCTCAGGAGTTCAAGACCAGCCTGAGCATGAGCAAGACCCCATCTCTACAAAAAAATTAAAAAAATTAGCTGGGTACAGTGGCGTGCACCTGTGGTCCCAGCTACTCAGGAAGCTGAGGCAGGAGTACTGCTTCAGCCTGGAGTTCAAGGTTGCAGTGGGCTGTGATGACATCACCGCACTCTAGCCTGGGCAAGAGTGAGACTGGAAAAGAAAAACCAAAAAACACAAAAAACTCCAGAAAAGATGGTAAATTAGATGACCAGGAGTAGCTTAGTTATTTTTCAATGCAGAGCCCATAGGATTTGCTGATGGATTGGATACAAGTGTGCAAGTGTTAAGAAAACGAATCTTGATGACATCAAGTTTTTAATCCTGAGCAATTAGAAGGATGGCATTCCATTTATTGAGATAGTAAAACTTAAGGATTTGGTTTTGGACTTATGTTTGAGATACTTATTAGACATCCAAGTGGGACATGTTGAATGGGCAGTCAGACATAAAAATTTAGAGTTCAGGGGAAAGGTCAGGACTGGAGATTTAAAGCTACAAAATTGGATGGATGGGACATCATTTGGGAAGTGAGTGTAGGTAGTGGAAAGAGATCTAATGAAGGAACCCTGGGGTAGGCCAGTATTTAGAGGTTGGGAAGATGAGAAGAACCCAACAAAGAAGGGTAATAAGAAGAGAACCAACAGAATCTATTGTCATAGATGCTACATAAAGTTTCAAGAAGGATAGAGCAATCAATAACTGTGCTGAATGCCACTGAAAGGTTGAATAAGATGAGAGCTGAAAACTGACGATTCATAATGTACTTTCCATAAACTTGTAAAGGAGTAAAACTTCAATTGTGTTACTTAGGAAGAATCAAAGTCTTACTTACTCTAACCCAAACCCTACATCACCGTTTTTCTACCTTGGCACTATTGACATTTTGGCTCAGATAATTCTTTGTTGTAAAGGGCTGTCCTATGTATTAGAGGGTTTTTATAGTAGTACCCCTGGTTTCTGCCCACTAGATGCCAATATTTTCTGATTAACTAAATTTTTGTATATTTTGTCAACTAAATCTCACATTGCTTCAAAACTTGGGGAAATGGTAATTCACTGGAAATTGAAAGCATACATACCTAAGCATTGTGAAGATGTATCGAGGACTAGCAGAATCCTTGCCACCATGTAGCCTGGTACCAAACTGACCAATAGGCTGCAAGAGGTTTACATTATTGCTACCCACAAAATTCTGAGCCAAATTGATAATGGTCATCATCAGTGACATCTGGGGGAAAAAAGATTCATTAATCTGTGTAGTGTAATAATACATATGCATTATTATGACTAAACCTTACTGTAATCCTGTCAGGTCTTATCAGATTTAGTTGTTTGGAGACTTTTCCTAGATAAATAGATGGCAGAAGTAGTACCTAAACCTAAGACTTCTAGCTCCAAGTTCAGGACTCTTGCCTTCCAATGATATGTATCTAATTAAATCCTACTCAACTTTGAAGGCATAATTCCTTTCCTTATCCTCAGCAAAATGAAATATCTCCTTCTCTGTGTTACTTCATTCATTTCTATTCTAGGATCATTTTATTCTACAGTTGTGTGTGTATTAACCCTCTGGCTAAATTGTTATTATACCCTGTGGGTAGGGAACGTTTTTTGTTTATCTTTGTAATACCAGGTAACATAGTAGGCACTCAACAAATGTTTGTTGGGTGAACATTTACTGAGTCCACACTATATTTTGATTTAAAGCAACAAGGAAGACAATGCTTATATTTAAATTTCTAGAAACTTACAGGCATTCTAGTTCTTTAAAAATTGTCTTACATAATGAATGCAAAAAAGCAATTAAATCACAAAATAAAAAAGGAATACATGTTGATATAAAGTCAAACAATTCAGAAATATGTAAAAAGTGAAAGTTGCCCTTTCCAATTCCCAGAAATAACTAACATTAACAATTTGGAGTGCATCTTCTAGACATTTTGTTTTAAGTATTGTTCTGCCTTTTCTTTTCCCCATCTGACAATAGACCATGGACATTCTTCAGTATTAATGCACAGTCTTATTTAAGTTATAGCACTGATCCTATGCATACATCTATCATAATTATTATAAGTTTTCCAGTCAGTGGACATTTTGGATGTCTAAATTTTAGTATCACAAAGTTTTAATAATAAATATCACCAAATATCTTTGAACATAGATCTTTGCAGACTTATGAATATCCTTACAGGAATATTATTTCTAGAAATCCAAGGGCAAGCACACTTTATATTTTGATAGATTTTACCAAATGGTTCTCTACTACAAATATACCAGCTTTTACTTTCACCAAACATGCTTTTAGCTTTTTTTTTTTTTTGAGACAAAGTCTCACTCTGTTACCCAGGCTAGAGTGCCGTGGGGTCAGCCTAGCTCACAGCAACCTCAAACTCCTGGGCTCAAGCAATCCTCCTGCCTCAGCCATGCCCGGCTAATTTTTTCTATATATTTTTAGGTGTCCAGCTAATTTCTTTCTATTTTTAGTAGAGAAAGGGTCTTGCTCTTGCTCAGGCTGGTCTCAAACTCCTGACATCAAGTGATCCTCCCCCCTCGGCCTCCCATAGTGCTAGGATTACAGGCATGAGCCACCGCGCCTGGCCCAAACATGGTTTTAGAATAACACTGCAGGTATTTTTGATGTAATGCTTTCTGGAAACATTACGGATTGTGCATTTACCTCACCATGATGATAAGAAGACATTTCAGCTACTGACCCAGCTAACTGGGCAACCTTCACCTCTCGCTTGTCATTCCGTTTGAAACAAGTAAACAAAACCTTTCTTTGACCTGGTTTCAAACCTTTAAAATGAAAGAAGGGCAAACATTAAGTATCTTCAATTTAACCATTTCTGGGCATTGATTTCCATCTTACAATAAAAACAGACTAACAAACTGGAACTCACCATCCACCATAGACGGGATAGATCTCTCATTATCGGAATTTGAGAACAATATAAGTTCCTTGTTTATGAAGTCATTATATGTCAGATATGTGGTAGTTTGCCCATACAAGTAATCCTGAGGGACCAAATAGAGTATTACATGAGACCCCCAGTTTTAACAACGCTAAACACAAAAATAAAACAAAATACCCTCTCAGAACCATCATTTCTAAGAAAATTCTTAAGTCCTTCAGAAATATATAATTATACAGAAGTACTTTATATGTTTTAAAAGGCATAGAAAATTTAATCACTGTGTAACTTTAAAAAGTGCATTCCCTTTGTAATTTCTTTCAAACTCAATATATTTATTCAGTAGTTCAAATAAGAATATTTATGTAGTTATCTACTATAGTAAATTTTTTATTGAAATAACTATTAAGCAAGTTTAATTTGCTATATCAGTCCAAAAAGGTCACTCAAATAGTACATTTGTGGGATACATTTAAACTTTTTACCTCAGGAAGGCCAAGTAACTTTCGTTGTCTTCTATCCTCCATGAAATGAGTTAACCATTCTTTTCGATCATCTATCTGTTTTTTGCTAAAGGCCTACATATTAAAATATAAAAAAAGATGTCACTGGTACTAACAGGTTCTACAATATCTCTTCTATAAAAAAACAAGCAAACAACAAAAGCCCTGTTTTCTAAAATATCTGATTTCTTCTCTGGGATATGCTTACTGGAAACATTCTATTCTATAAAACACTCATTTAAAAATTAAAATGTTTCAACTGACCAGCTAAAGTAGTGATTTCTAAAATTAAACTGTGTGTGTGTGTGTGTGTGTGTATGTACACACACACATATATGAAATACAACTCAAACTGACCAGGCTGATTGCAGCATCATCTTCAGGACCAGAATATTTGAATTGGATACGATGTCTTTTCATATCTGCAAAGTATTCTTTAGCTTCTTTTGATGTGCTGGTGCCCAAACCTACGAAATCAAGAACACCAAGTTATACCACATAATCTTGTACAAGGGTGTATAATAAGATGAAAAGTTCTATATGGGTTTCATTACAAACCTTTGTAATACTTGACTTTCCATTTTTTATGATTTGGTGTGGAACTCTTCCATTCCTCAAATTCAGGAAGGCTATAGAATGCCATTTCTTGCTTGTTTTTAGACACCTGTGGTAAAGAAGAACACATAGTTGTGGCTTTGTACACCGTGGGGTCGTCTGCATACCACCACTCATCACTGAGTTTATATGTGTCATCCAGATTTGAAGAGTAGGGTCTTAAAATATCCATTATGATTATCTTATAAATAAAGGTAAAATAAATACCTTTACAATGGGAGTGATAAATTCCTCCAGAAAACGATGTCTCAGAAGAGAGGGCCAGTTGTGATGGATAAAATTAATCAGCAAGCCTTTGATATGGGAACCGTCTTGGTCCTAGAAATATTTGAAAAGCCAAAGCTCAAAACACTGTTTAGAAACTAAAAAGGCTGTTCAAATCCAGACTCACTTAACCTGTATATGTAATATACATATGATATAAGCACATCTGACTAGATGTTCATTAGAGATAATAAATAAAGCTCCTATTTAAGTAATTTCTTTACATGGCAGGAAAGCAATGCAATATTAAGATACACTTAATTTAGTTTAACAACCTAAAATGTCTGATAACAAATCTGACCTGATCTGTCATAATCATTATCTTTCCATAACGAAGAGTTTTCAATGAATCTTCATCTTCATAGTTTTTCTTGTACTGAAGACCCACAATCTTGATGATATTGTTTATTTCAGCATTTTCCATAATCTGAAATGGACATATACAAAAAAAAAAGTGTTTTTAAAACTTTAAACTTGAAAGGAACAAAGAAGTAATGATAGTATATGTTGCTTGGGCTTTCTTGAGCTCCAGTATTTTGAGTTATTAATTAGCCTATACTTTAGTAAGTCAGAAAGGTTTGTTAAGATATGCTACAATTTCTTAAAATAATCACAAACTGTCTAAAATTTCAAAATGCCCAATGAGGGAATGAAATGTAAGCATGAAGTCCTATGTTATAAACTAGATTTAGATTCTAGAGATAGTTTATATCTACCTGTTTATGAGAAGCTTCTCGAACATTGAGTATTTTTCCTCTAAGAGGGAAAACCCCATATTTGTCTCTCCCAACCACACCAAGGCCTGAAACAGCCAAAGTTTTGGCTGAGTCTCCTTCAGTCAGGATAAGTGTACACTCAGTGGAGTTTCGGCCCCCTAAAATAAAAATGCACAAATATTAGCATATTTAGTTTAACCTCAAATATACTAACTTGGACATGCTGTTAATAGCCTTGTGATAAAACACAAATAATTTACAATACATAACAAGTTGGCTTAGTAAGAGTAAAATGGAGCCAACAATTTGATATATATTTTAGCTAAAGTTCACAGTAAATAAAAAATAACTTAGTTCCTTAATTTGTCATCGTGATACTTATACTGCTACTAAACATTCACTTGATTATATTATTTTAAAGTTATTTTTAGGGAATAGATCACTAAAGAAACATTCTTGCTTTATACTCTAAAACAATCATCTCAACATTATTTATAACAACCTAAAATTGGAATGTTCATTAACGGGGGATTGGTTGATGTTTAATAAAATTAGTCTGTTAAATATGAAATGTCAAAGGAAAAATCTCTATGATATGCTATTAATGGATAAAACAAGTAACTGAACTACAGCTTAAAGTCTGGGAACATTATCAAATGTGTACCTGCATCATTGGCATCATCAAGTTTGGGAATTCCCTTGATTCTGTTATGTTTCACAGCTGAACACTTCTTATTTAACTGGACTTGGGCCTTAAACTTCACCCAGTTTAGTATGCTTTCTACAATACCACACCCAATTGCCTAAAAATGAGAAGATTCATATTAGGGAAGAAGGGTTCTGTCAGAAATCTAAAATACAAATGAGCCTCCATAACAATAAAAATATTTCAAAGATATAAAAAGAGGTAGAACAAGAATTTCTGGATAGCTGGTGACACATCTTCCTGTGTCAGATTATCATCACTGAGGGAGCTAGTTCCTTTTGGTTCATTTGTTCAATAAATGCCTACTATGGACTGGGCGTGGTAGCTCACGCCTGTAATCCTCACACCCTGGGAGGCCAAGGCGAGTGGATGGTTTGAGTGCAGGAGTTTGAGACCAGCCTGAGCAAGAGCGAGACCCCGTCTCTACTAAAAAAAAAAAAGAAAAAAGAAAAAGAAATTAGCTGGACAACTAAAACTATATATAGAAAAAAATTAGCCGGGCATGGTGGTGCATGCCTGTAGTCCCAGCTACTTGGGAGGCTGAGGCAGTAGGATTGCTTGAGCCCAGGAGTTTGAGGTTGCTGTGAGCTAGGCTGATGCCATGGCACTCACTCTAGCCAGGGCAACAAAGTGAGACTCTGTTTCAAAATAAAAAAATAAAAAAAATGGATATGGCTGGGTGCTGTGGCTCACACCTGTAATCCTAGCACTCTGGGAGGCCAAGACGGGAGGATTGCTTGAGCTCAGGAGTTCGAGACCAGCCTGAGCAAGAGCAAGACCCTGTCTCTACTAAAAATAGAAAAAATTAGCCGGGCATGGTGGCATGTGTCTGTCACAGGTCCCAGCTACCTGGGAGGTTGAGGCAGGAGGATCGCTTGAGCCAAGGAGTTCGAGGCTGCTATGAGCTAGGCTGATGCCACAGTGTTCTAGCCGGGGTAACAGAGTGAGACTCTGTCTCATTCATTCATTCATTCATTCATAAATAAATAAACAAACAAACAAACAAACAAATGGATAAAAAGATAAATTACAGCATCATAACAGAACTCTGCATTTATGAAATTCTTTAAATTCATAGTTTAGGGTCAGGGATCTCTGAGGAACCCAATAAATAATAACTCTTTTCCTTATTCAAATCTAGAGCCATGTGATAAACAGACAAAATAGTTGGCAAATGGGGAAACAGCCATTATCTTTATTACTAACAAAGGCTAAACTGAAAGACCTAGCTCCCCACCCTTCTGTCTAGAGCATGGAATAGCCCACTGGAGGGAAGGTTTGAGTGGGAAGATCAGGCGCACCCATCCAGCTTGCTGCCTTCCACTTGTGCTTGTCCAAGTGGAGAGGGAAGGAAGAAAGACAATCCTTTCGCTCAAGATCTTTGCTAGATTAAGATAACCCCGTTAAGAAACTTGAACCAGTTAAATGGCAGTTACTCACCAACCAGGTATCTCACTCTCCTCTTCAGGGAGCAGAAAGTGGTGGGAGAAAATGCCAGAAGAATTTAGGGAAAATTTCTCTTCATGTAAACCAAGGAGTGGAGAAAATCCTAATGTTTATCAGAGATTAAATTTTGCATGTTTTCATCATTCGAAGAATCAGATACTGATTCTAAACTGACCTATATCAGGGTTCAAATGTTAAATAATTTTTCTTTCTTTAGAATGCTTTTTCTCTTTGATGGTAACTTAAAGGAATCAGTGGTATTGTGACTCACATTTTTAAAAAATAAATTCCATTTCAAAAGCCTGCCTGAAAAGAACTTTGCTTCAGATTGAAAAAAAAAAACAACCAGAACAATGGAGATACATTTCTGACAGATCTATACTTTTGTATGTTAAAATACAAATTCCAAAAATGATGGAAACATGCAGTGTAGAATATACAAAAACTATATATTGGTTGTAAATTTGTATAGACTTATATTATCATTTTAGGTTGCCAATGCCATGAAAAACTCATTACCATTTGATGCTCCTGACTCTTCACAAGAAGGCCAAAAAGTACTTAAAGTGGAAGTCACTCCAACAGTGCCGAGGATTTCTCGGACTGCAATTACAACAGCTTCAATCCGTCGTCATAGATGGAGGAGAGAAGGTGAGTGCAAAATCCCCGTAGTCTGCTTTTGGATTCAAGTAAATTTATCACTGTTTTTACAGACTTTTAACACATGATATTATAAGGACTCTATATAATTAAAGTATTAATAAAATTTTTCAGTTTTTCAAAATAGCACTAGAAATGTGATTAAGTGCCTAAAGTTATTTTAATATAAATGTATGTATATTTATAAATTAGAAAAATGTTATTTAGACTGCTTTATGAATGTTAAAACAGAAAATAAGATCAGGTTAATTTTTGGGTTTTTTGAACTAGTAATAACAATAGGAAAGAAATTGCTTTAATTCTTTTACCATACTGGAAAAAAAAGGTGCATGTATGAGCATTGTGGGAAAAAAAAACTATATAACTGGCCAAACTAACAGTATAATACAAGCTATTCATAAAATAATTGATTCTTGATTTTGATTTTTATCTTTGCTTTTCCTTTTTTGTAAGTGCTGAATCCAGCAGTATTTCATAGACATATGGTACTTGAATAGTCAAGCTGTCTTGCCTAAGAGATATTAATTGCCATTTTAATGATCCCAATTTTTCTGTCCTATTCATTTGCAAACCTCACATTGTTCATCTGCCACCTTATGTGTGTGCATGCTGTGCACACACATGTTAACTATATAAATAGTGTTTGTGTTTATATCATATCCATATATACATTCTCTTATCTGCCTGGGTCAAAATGCTCAGAACAGAATAGAGCAGCACAAAAGCACTAAAATTTTATATGTTGAATCCCAGATGGCTTTGACTTCTCAAACGAGGCTGACTCGAGTATTCCTGGCTCCCCGATCCAACTCGGCTCCACTGACCTAGGGATCAAACGTGTGCAAGAGGGGGAGGTGCTGGTGCGCAGGACCCCTGAGCATGGCTCGTCGGAGCCCAACTCAGCAGCAGCCACAACAGAGGGTAGGACAGAGATGAGGAGGCAGAAGTCAGAGAGGCAGTTGCTGGAGAAAGATCCTGGCTCTCTATCCCCAAGCAGAGTATCTTTCCATTCTAGTGTGTGTTTTCACTATCCCAGGGTGTTATTAGCTCCTCCCTGCAAAGCACCCTCCCTCCCATATGCCTAGCACCAGGTCAGATACAATCTTTAGTTGCCATTTGTGCTGGCCTGGAGTCTGCATCCCTGTGTAATCAAAGAACAGCTTGGCATGGCTACTAACAAGGCAGGGGCCTGTCTCCAAAAGATTTGCAAATGCTTGGAATTTTTTCATTACTGAGCATGTTTATTCTAACATTAGGAAAGAAAAATGCACCCAATGGACATGAGCCTGATTAGTCAATATGAATGATTTCATTTATACAATAATTAATTCTTTAAAAATCTGTGAAGAGAGTTTTAAAACATTACTATATTATCTTTGAGAAATTGAAGTGGAGCCTACCAATTTATCTGTAATCCTTGGGTGTTCAAGTAACAAGAATTTTTTATCTCTGACAGAGTATGCTGATATTGATTGGTTTTTTTTATAATATGCAGATTAAATTGCCTAGGTCTGCCTAGTGAACTACTAACCTCTTTCCTCTATAAATGTGCTATTCTGGTGCACACTACATTTTATAATTTATTGTAAATAAGGGCCATATTTTATAGCTCCCAAACAGAACTGAAATATATTGTGAAAGGACAGACATTTTAGTAGATCCTTGTTTCTACAATGTAGGTATCTCAAAATGAGAATTATTTTTACACATACAACTCACCACCACTATCTATAAAAGAACACTTCTCTCTGATAGGACGGTATTTACTTGCTGTTTTTCATGTAATCCCTTAGGAGTTAGCTTTGTGAAACAGGGAACTGTAGCCAAATAAGTTTTCTTTTTATTATCTAATGTATTGCTGCTGTGGAATCTTTACACTAATTTATGAAATAAACCAGGTAGTTTTAAAAGAGGTTATATATTTTTACTTATTTTAAAGACCAAACATACATAAAGCAGTTAACTTCCACCTTAGGGAAGTCTCTTGCTCTTTGGTGCATTAGAAATTTGAGCATGCTCAGTAAGAATCTAAATCTACTCTCTGTTTCCTTGCCCAATTGCCCAGATTGACCTTACTTCATTTAACAGTGTTGCATGTGCATGACCTAGGGTCCTAAAAAAGTTGGTGCATTTTAGAAATCCTTCTTTAGATGGCTGTGAAAGATGCAGCCTTCCCTTTTTGTTTTTTATATATTTCTATGTTATCCCTAGGAGTCAGTTTTATCTTGTATAAACACATAAAAATGAGAATGTGAATACATGTGGAACCGAGCGTTGGCCTAAATTGAACAACAGCCTATTTCTTAACATTCTTGGTGACTAAATGAGCCATTTGATGTATATCTTCTAACATTGTTAGAATGTTGTGAGCATTTGTGTTAAATGCAGTACTGTATTAATTAATAGTTGATGAAATTCTAGAAAGTGTAAGATTAGATTGAAGCATTTCTTCTAATACATCAAAAATCATAGACTTTGAAACAAAGGAACCAAAATAGTAGTTCCTTTTTATTATCTTATTATATATTAAAATACTCTATTTTAACATCTCTTATTACTTATTTCAATGGGGGGTAAGATGGTATAGCCACGAGGAAAGAGAAATAAGTTTCTTGAGTATGTTTGAAATTTCTAAAAAAGTTATTTTACCTTTTAGTGTAGATTAAATGTGGTTTTTAAATCAATATTAATATAAGCTAAATTTATGAGAAAAGCCAGCCATCAATAGAAAAGTTCATTAAAAATCCTTTTCAGTTGGCTCTTTGGATCATGAATGGTATTATTGTCACCTAGGAAGAAAATTATAAAGGAAAAATGTTTTGAGACACAATTGCCTTTTTATTCCCTGAGTCTTTTTAAGCAGCAGGAAGGAAATTACTAAAAATGACGAAAAGTTTTGATAATTCTGAAGTCTGCTGGAGATTTTGGAAGGCATCTATGCTTACCACTACACTATCAACGCCTCCTGCTGGAGTTTTTGGATTAGCATAGATTACTGGCTTTAAAAAAAAAAAAGAAAGAAAGAAAACATTTTCTATGATGGATTTAAGTGGTTCTACAGTCAAAATTGGGCTGATTATATGTTGAAGGGAGGAAAAAAACAAACAAAAAAAGAAATTGAAGGGAGACTATAAGCCCATCACCTACCTTTCTCCTGATTGTCAAGTAACATTCCATTTGTGACTTTTAAAGCTAGGATTAAAATTATTACTAAACTGAGGACGTTACCTGTGATTAAAATATAGTCAGTATTCCGTTATATTGAAACAGCATTGCTTAATATATAAAATATAAGTAGATTATCTTGCATGGTGGCTTTTATGTTATCATCCTTTTTATGGCCATATTGCTTGGGCATCAGATCTGCATGCAGCAAGATTCAGAAGCTCGCACTAAATCTCTCAGTCTCCTTTCCTAATTAAATAAATAAACCCAACAATACACTTCTGTTCTTTCCCAGTTTTGTATTACTATAATAATATCAATTCTGAACCAATAACTATCTTTTCTTGGACATTTTGCAGTTCTTCATACTAATTGTAAGTAAATTACTAAAATGATATATGAATATAATTTAAAGTTTTTATTTTGAAGTACATTATATACAATTCTTTTGGAGGAGTTGAGAGAAGTGGTGTCAGCTGCTACTGTTCTTAGTAAATGCATTTTCATATGGCTTTGCATGATGATTAAAGATTATTAAACTGCTGGATATAACAAGGTACCTTTTGCTTTAAAGACAGACTATTTCACTCTTCTTTAGAAAGAAAAAATAATCCGTATTAAAAAATATAGCTAAGAAAATATTTTAATTTTTCCAGGTGCTATGTTAAATAAAAGATTGTATTTAAATATTTTATAGATATTTTGCTTAGGTAACCTGTATCTCAAAGTAATATTTGTTTAGATTCTTTCCTGAAATTTTACCTTAACTATAATGTTGATATCTGTTTTGTAGATTCATATTAAACTTTCTTGCAGGCTGGGAAACTTATTTAATGAGGTAGTAAACCAATATCTGTTTTTGAAAGAAGCAAATGTAGTACTTTCTGAGACTACTGATCATACTTTCAGTAAGAGCATTGGGCTTTCTGAAAACCACAATATATTATATATGCTTCTCTTCTTCCCACAAAAACCCCAAGATAAGATTTCTTTCATTAACTGCAGTTTATGCATGAAATGTAATGGGACACTATAGTATTTTGTGATTCTGACAATAATATGTCTCAATGCTAAGAGTTCGAAATATTGTAAAAATACACAATACAGAAAATAAAAATCCTTCTTAAATATCCCTGCTGATTCCCTGCCCCTGCTCCCTGATATTGTCTTCACATTAACTGATCGAGAAAATGTGGAAACCAGTGAGTAGATGTGTCCATAAGACAAAATATAATTGTGAAGTTGCTGAAAGCAATGTAGTTCTTAGTTTTAAGTTAGAAAATTTACTAGTTCTACATTAAAGGTTTTAAAGCCATACAAAAGCAGTTACCTGTTGAATAGATATAAACTTTTATTTCAATTATAAAGGATTTGGCTTATATGTATAAATGAGTTTTTGGTATAATTCTGGGTAACTGAAGTTACAAGAGTGTCTCTTTTGTACAGTCTATCTTATGGTAGGTTAAAGAAGGTGAGGGAAGAGTTTTGTTTTTTTTAAATAGATATGGTCATTTCAACTGAATGATAAGAGTGTATTATAAGGATTTATGTTAACAAAATCTATTTTACCTAATTGTTCTATGTGGCTAAATGTTGATAGTATACCAAGTATGTTTCCGAATAGTTTTACAAAAGCTGGACTAATCATCAAAGCTGAATGAACAGAATGAATAGCATATTAGAATTCTGTGTTGATTAAGGCTTATTCCTCTAAATTTTTTAGGGGCAGTGTTGATAGTAGGGCCATTGCCAACCTATAGCAACCATTACTCAAGAGATAAGGTCAGTGTTGTTATTCATAGCTGCTTCTTAATTTAGCTACTGCTGAGTCTGTCTGATTTGTTTTTTTAGGTGCTGAGGGTATAAATGGAGGAGAAGAGTCTGTAAACCTGAATGATGCAGATGAAGGATTTTCATCAGGGGCTTCCCTCAGCAGTCAGCCAATTGGGACCAAACCATCCTCCTCTTCTCAGAGGGGAAGCTTAAGGAAAGTAGCAGCTGGGCGGTCAGCCAAAGATAAAGAAACAGCTTCTGCCATCAAATCCAGTGAGAGCCCTCGAGATTCAGTAGTTCGCAAGCAGTATGTACAGCAACCAACTGATCTTAGTGTAGATTCAGTTGAGCTGACACCAATGAAAAAACACCTGAGCCTGCCTGCTGGCCAGGTGGTGCCAAAAACCAATAGTTTAAGTCTAATCCGGACAGCCAGTGCTTCCTCAAGTAAATCATTTGACTATGTAAATGGCAGTCAAGCAAGTACCAGCATTGGGGTTGGCACTGAGGGAGTTACTAATTTAGCAGCTAACAATGCTAATCGATATTCAACTATCAGTCTACAGGAAGACCGGCTAGGTCAAACTGGTGAAGGTAAAGAGCTCCTCAGCCCAGGAGCCCCCTTAACCAAGCAGTCTCGATCCCCAAGTTTTAATATGCAGCTAATATCCCAGGTGTAGTTTTGACATCCTCTCTTCTCTTTCTGCTTACCTTTTAAACTGAACATATTTCATTGTGTAAGAAGACACTTCATCCCACATTGTGAAAATACTGGTCATCATAATGAGATTTGATTTAGTTTAGGTATCTTCATACTGTATTTTGTATGGAAACAGCAATAAGGTTTTCTTTTCCCTCCTTCCTATATCTTCTCTTCACCTATTCCTTGTAAATGTGTTTGTGAAGCAGTATAAAATGTTTGCCTTTTCCATGCCTTCCTTTCTCCTTGGGTGATGTGCAATCCATCGTAGGCTGATCGGTCCCATTTCAACACTGTGAGACTGAGGGTACGTAAGAGGAAATGGTGTATATGATCCCTATGAAATGATTCTTTGGCTTTTGCTTAAAAACAAAACAAAACGGGTTTGTTTTCATAATCTATAGAACTATGAAGATTACTGGATCATATTTTTTTCTCTGTTAACCAGGAGTGCCTCAGAGATTCTTCTATGACTTTGGACTTCTCTGAGTCTGTGCAATCATATTCTGGAAAAGCATGGGGAAAGGTGGTAGATTGCTGCTCTTTTTCATTAAAATGAGGGTAGCTCTTTTTTCCCCCATCTCCTTTATCTCAAGGACATAAATGTTCAATTACTGAGGCATTTAAATCAAGTTGTGACCACCTCCATTGGAGGGCAGGGCTCTAAGTTGATTGTGTAATTGATAATGCACTTTCTCAGTGGCTCTATAGTCATTATTAACATGTCTTCCCTCTTCCCCACAAGGACATAAGGTCATTTCTGTCCTTAAAATTTGAACAACTAACAAATCAGAGAATCCAAGAGGCAAGTTGTTTCCCAGGAATGATTGACACTTTGGTGCTGGGGCTTTGTGGGGGGAGGGGTAGTTTTTGTTTGGCTCGTGTGGGATTGTGCGCGTGAGGGGAGGTTTTGATTGGTTTTTTTCTTTTCCTTTGTGAACTGATGATGACTGAAGTAGAATAGTACATCTTCAGGTAAAGAGAGGGATTTCTCAGTCCACTTTCTGTGATGTCAGACTATTAGAGAAACCCTTTCAGCTGCTTTCTAGATGTATCTAAATTCAGTCAGATATTTTGGATTAAGAAACCTGAAGACCTGATAGATCACATACTCCAAGGAACTATATCAGGGACAGATAATTGGCTGAAAACACTGATGCTTCAATGTGACACATTTTTTTTTTTTTAGAACATTTCTACCAGGGGGTACTGACTTGATTTCTCCTACAAGGACCACACTGCCTTTGTGTTTAATGTAATGCAATTTGTGGACACTCTAATCATATATCTGCAAAGTTTCTCATTTTTTATAAAACTTTGAAATCATGCCAGTAAGTTAGATGTTGAATGTATGGAAGTAGCATTTGGTAACTGCTGAAAGGCTAAAAAAAAAAAAAAAAAAAAATACATTATTGGTAAAAAAAAATTTAGTTCTGATTTGGTTCAATAAGATTTTATTATAACCTCTTCTGGGTCTCAGGCACTAATGTTTGAAAAAGAAGGGAATATATTCAGTTTTAAAAAATCAGTGTATTGTGATTTGAACTGCTGTAAGTTATCCTTCCACAAAATACATCAGAGCTATTAGTGCTTTGTACATGTAGATGTTTTTACTTTATTATTGTGAAAGAAAAATATACTGAATTTATAGAAAGCAAGTATTCTCCTAATTAACAAAGTTTAAAATTTTATCTCTACCAATTAAAATTACAATAGATTTTGATAAATAGAAAAATGCCTCTTGTTTTTTTCACACCTAAAAATTCCTCCCTTTTATTTACTATAAGAACATTTTTTTTAAAGAGGGACTTTCTGTTAGAATTTTTATAAGAATAATGAGATGCTTGTTTGAATTTAGTAATCTGTAACATTTTTCAGCTCATGTGAAAATGGAAAACTGTAATAGAACCTGAACTAGTATCTACAACATTGCCAAAGTCTGGGGTAAAGATAAAAGTTGATAAATAGACAATTTATTGATTTTGTGTGTGTGTGTGTGTATATATATGATGTGTATAATGTATATATCACAGAGACATATTTTAGATATCCGTTGGATGTCAAATAAAAAAAGAATTTAAAACAGCCAAAATAAATGAGGTGTAAAGGTCTATAACATGGTAAGGATGGCAGAATTTCAAGTATGTAAGGAAAGAAGCATTGTACTTACCTGGGAGCGAGATCTTGGCTTTGGCTGGAAGTCAGTCACTTTATGGCAGAAATACCTGGTTTTTGGAGGCTAAAGGACTATTTTTAATTCAACAAATTATACGTTTATTGGTATCTAAATCTAGCATGATTTTAGTTAAAGCACAAAAGAAATACCAAATAATACCAAATTACAGCAAAAGCTGTAATAAATATAATAAAATTTTTCTTTTGTTAGAAATCATACGTTATACCTGAAAAGTTGGTTTTAAATAATTTTCATCTTAGAGGATTTCATTTATCTGTGTATACATATATATTTTGTATGTATACATACTCATTAATGTTTCATGACCCTGTAACATTTGTTTTCCATTCTTTCAGGTGATATGATTTGGCCCCAATGAAGAAACATTTCATTTAGTCTAAACTTTGCATTCAGGGTCTTAGAACATATTTCTTGTGCAAGATATAGTTAAAATGGAATGAGTTAGTTTAACAAACTGGAAGTCAAATTTTCTAAAAGATTTTTGATAGGCATTTGCATTACTTATTGGCATTTAATTAAAAAGTTTTATTTCTGACATACAACAGCTGTTACAAATATATGCCAGCAATATTCATACTTCATCTTTTAACAACCTTTTGTTTTATACTTACTACCATAAAAAAGTCTACCCATCTATAGAAAAGATATTGGGGAGAAAATACTTGTTTTCTATAATAAAACAATTTGGTTGATGCCATCTATGCCAGGTTGGATTAAGGAATACAAAGAAATATCTGAAGGTTTTGGGAACGCTTTTCTATGACATTAATTACTAGAAAGCAAACTAAAATGTAAAGTGAAAAGTTAACTTAGAATTAAGATTTTTAAATATGAAAATATTTTAAAAAGCCAGGGGGAGAATGGCTATAATTTTAAATCTTAATCTCTACCACCACCCATACCTTTCCAATTTACTCTTTGCCTATTTATTATAGAATCAGAATGTTTGTGCTAGAAGATACCCTAGAGATAATCTAGCTAGTCTCCCACACTCCCTCCCCACCCCACATTCATCCTCAGGAAACTGAGGCTCAAAGAAGTTGTAACGTGATCAAGATCACATAACTAAAGCAGAGCCAGAATAAAATCTAGTCTCCCGTCAAATGCATATTAAAACCCACTGCCTCCTTTGATGCATACTGTGGTAAATGTGGTACGTAACACTCTCCATTTCTGTAGATTCCTTACAGTTTGGCCCAGTAGTTGCTGAATACAGCATAGTAAGAAAAGTATTAAATCCAGAAAAAAGATAAACTAATACAGATGGGGAAGTGTTATAAATGTTATCTATACAGACGTAAAGATAGATGGGTTAGATATACATTATTCTTTATTCTAATTTATGCCTTACTATTTTCTGCCACACAACAGTTGTATGCTGCCATTTTATAGTTAATTATATTTCTGGGGATTTATTTAATGCAAAATAAACTCAATGAAATAAATGGCTTTGATCAATGTTCCTAGCTATTTTAAAGTAATTTTTGAATCAGCTAGCTTTCAGTCACCAAGGTGGCAAATTAATTTATTGCACAATGGGATATTAGAAAGTAAAGATTAAGTAAATTTGATCCGGTTAATTTCTAATGTAGAAAGAGAGATCAAATCTTATGCTTAGAGCAGATACAAGCAATATTTCCCTATGTGACTGAAAAAGGTTTACAGTGTGAAGCTTATGATTCCATAATGGAACCGTAACCATATGTCATTTAAAGTGTACATACCATATAAAATGTCTTAAATGCGGTAGTCTCAGCTATATAAGCTCATTATTTACAACCTATATTCTCAAATTCCACTTAGTAGCTTTAAATTATAATTATTTATTAGACACTGGAATACTGAGAATAACCTTTCAGATTGTTTTGTTTGCACTACTCTTGTGAATATTTTAATTAAGTGGGGTGTTTTTCCTACCTCACTTTGTGAGGTTTGTATGGGTCCATTTTTGAGTACTTTAGTTGTTGACAATCAGTTGTCTCGTTTAATTTTCTGCATCTTCATTTGTAAATAAGAAAAACTTAGTATCTTGTCTTTAGGGTTAGTATCCTATTTATATGAACACTAGAAAGGAGGATCTCTCCATTTCTGATTTTGGATGACAGTAAGTTTTGTTTTGTTTTAAAAAAAATCAGTATTTGAGTTACATATTTGTTTTTCAGTTTAAAAAAGTTTAATAAGTCATGCCAGTAATCAGAAAATCTAAGAATTTTAGGGCAATTTTTCTATAGTATGGCTATGTTAAACAGTTTGAACATGAGATTTTTTATCTTTCAAGTTGAATGATTATTGTCATTGTTTCACCACTAAGTTGGTTGAGACACTTGTTTGTAATACTTTGATTTTTTAAAAGTGCTTTTTAGAAACAAGTTGTTTGAAAATCAACTAGAAATAGATAACTTAAACTCTTACAAAATTAAGAATACTGCCAGATTATAAGGAGATGGAATGCAGTGTAAAGTTGTTAACAGTGCTAATAAAACCATAATGAGTCACCAGATTGGCAAAATTTTCCATGCCCAGGTAGTCTTATTGATAATGTAAGACATAAATTTTAGTATTACTTGCTTTGTGTGTACCAGATGGGTATATCATACTGGCACTGAGCATATATAGGAAATATTAATACTATTCATAGAGGAGTCATCATCACTTAATCTCCCTGCCCATGTAGGCATATTCTTTTTTTTATTTTTTGAGACAGAGTCTCACTTTGTTGCCCGAGCTAGAGTGAGTGCCGTGGCCTCAGCCTAGCTCACAGCAACTTCAAACTCCTGGGCTCAAGTGATCCTACCACCTCAGCCTCCCAAGTAGCTGGGACTACAGGCATGTGCCATCATGCCCGGCTAATTTTTTCTATGTATTTTTAGCTGTCCAATTAATTTCTTTCTATTTTTGGTAGAGATGGGGTCTCGCTCTTGCTCAGGCTGGTCTCGAACTCCTGAGCTCAAACAATCCACCAGCCTCGGCCTCCCAGAGTGCTAGGATTACAGGCGTGAGCCACCGCGCCCGGCTATTTTCCTTTGTTTTTAATTAACTCACCTAGGAAACAAAGATTCTGCATTTCACCAAGGTAATTCCCTGTGCGACGTATTGTCTTCGCGAGGTTTCCTCACACAGGAAAACTGAGCTTCAAAGGGCTCAAGTTTTCCCCATCGTGTGAACTTCTGTCCTGCTGTTGACTGTCGCTGGCCACGTCAACAGCTGCTGTTCGGCAGTGACCTGTGCTCCTATTTAATCAGGTGCTTGAATCTTCTCACGTCTGGCAGGTTTCCCCAGGATCGAAATCCTAAATTCAGCCTTTTTGATCTTGCAGAGATATTAGACGATGAGGCTTAGTTCATAAATCACATGGGATGTATCGTCAAATAGGAAATGGTGTTTAACTTTCTTTAAGTTATATTTGTATAAATGTGTTATGAAAATTTGTTTCAAAATTACATGCGGTACTTAAAATTATGATATATCATGATACGTGTTATCAGTCATGATAATGATTACCATGTTAAATGGTCGTATGCCACAGAAATACATACATTTCCTTGTCAATGGTAAATTCTCACCAGATTTCTTTGGGGGTGGGACAGAGCCTTGCTTTGTCACCCAGGCTAGAGCGCCGTGGTGTCATCACAGCTCACAGCAACCTCAAACTCTTGGGCTCAAGTGACCCTCCTGCCTCAGCCTCCCGAGTAGCTGGGACTACAGGCATGCGCTGCAGCTAAGTTTTCTGTTTTTAGTAGAGACGGGGTCTTGCTCTTGCTCAGGCTGGTCTTGAACTCCTGAGCTCAAATGATCCTCCCGCCTCAGCCTCCCGGAGTGCTGGGATTACAGGTGTGAGCCACTGTGCCCGGCCCTCATCAGATTTTTGAACATGGCTGTTCTAGGTTTTTGTCTCCACAATTATTGTCTTAAATTCTTTAATTTAAAACAGTTTGCAATCAGCTATGGTCCACAATTGCTAATCAAGATTGAGCAAAACAAAATTAATTACATGAAATTAAGCAATTGATAAGGATAAAGTTTTTAATGACTCATTTAAAACATTGTTGGTTCTTAAATGTTTTGTTTTCCACATTCGAGGAAATTTTATTTCATAAGCTATCCACAGTTGCAATAATTTGGTAAAGTATCCTTTTGTGAACAAAGGTGGATGCATTTGCTTTCTCTCCCGACTTGATTCCTCCAAAACTTAGAAGCTATTTCTGAGTATTCTTATTTTTATTTATATAAGTTCAATAAAAATCTGCTCTCTCTTTATAAACAGGATGCAACTGGAAACATTAGTTATATAATGTGACTGAAATGTCATATTTAAGAATGTGCATAGGAATTCCCGGCCTTACAGTGAATAAGTAAAAATTGTCACTTCCGGGCAGGCCACGAAGCTCAAGACTGTAAATAAAATCTAAACCTGCCTCGGTTTGGCTTCCTAGACTCAAGATCTTCTAAAATCTGAAATGTCCTATATGATCAATGTGGAGAGGAAAAGTTATGCTTCTCAGGAAGCTAAAGTACACTTGTTATTAGATTGTCGGAAAGGAGAACCTTATTCCTTACAAAGGGTGGAAACTGCGGGCTGCGCCGTGGAGCCTCTGGCTGAGGCTGGGAACAGGCGCTTTGCCAGAGGGAGGTGGGACAGGAGCTTCGTGCTAAATGTTGGCTGGATATACATATTCAACAGGTTATAGGAGATGCTATGAATACTCATGAAGGGGGTCGTGCGCATGCGTAATAAGCAGACATATATGGTACCCGATGCCCATGTTCACTTTTGGGTAGAGACTTAACATTAAAATGCAGTAAATTTAGGCTCCACATGTCAAAGCAAAGGACACAAAGGTGCTCTGTGCACAGCTTCCGTAAGCTGGCCAGAGCCGGTCTGCGGTGAGCGGTCATTTTTCCGGAAGGAATGCCATGTAAACTGGCCAGTTGTCATGTCTAAAATCAATATAAACTAAACCACAAGTAATAAGCCATTAGCAAAAAACATAAAGCAAGAAGTGTGCCTTAAAATGAGGTATAGCATAACCACATTTACTTAAGACTGTATTCCAATGTCAAATGGTAAATGTCAACGATGCTAAAACCGCAATTACTTTTGCACCAACCTAATAATAGTGGTGGGAAGGTTTTGAATTGTATCCCCATTGAAAAAAACTCAGCACCTGGGAATAATATTCCTAGGATGCTCTGACCTATAATAAATATCTTTATATCCTGCTAGTATAGACCTTTCAGTTTCACAATGAAGAGAGAAAGGGGGTCTTCAGCATGCTTTGTAAGGACAAGGGGCTACGAAATACCCCAGCAAGCATGGGCCCTACGCGTGAGCTGTCAAAGAAGCGGTACGCCCTGTGCCGGAATCAGACCCCGCGCCACATGCAAACACACAGTCGGGCGGGGAGGGTGGGTACACAGGTGACGTCCCCGAGGGTGTGTTGTTCATTAAGAGTCGTTCACGGAAGTGCTGACAGAGCAGAATTGAGCCACACGTCATTTCCTTTGCAGCTTTTCAGAATCCAGGCAGTGGTACTTCAGTAGCTGAGAGTATTGTTGACACATTATTTAACTTCATCTGATCTAAACTGTATTTGTCTACCTAGCAGTTCGTAGATCAGGGAGGCCCCGTGGTATAGAACGAGGTTCCAATATTGACAACACAGTACAAATTGAAACGGGGTGGGACATTTGGGTCTTGAAGCAATTGGACTCAGAAAGTCAACAAAGAGAGAGGTCGGTCTAGGTAAGTGCTGACATTAGGGACATCTGAGAAGTCGGCGACAGCTGTCCCAGTGGAACCTATTTATCGTGAATGGATCTGGAAGCTGGTGGCAAATTCAGCATCTGGTAGTTTTCCCTCGGTGGGGACACTTGGGGACAGCTTACGCACAGTATCACCACGCCGTTCGCTGCACTGGGACAGAGGACGGTCACAGAAAGGGGCTCAGAGCAGGACTCTCCTCTAAGTCTCCTGACCAGTCGTGGTGGTGTCACAAGGGCGCACACGTGTTTGGCACGATTGTCGCGTGAACAATAGAGGATATTAATTAAGGAGAGATTCTCAGGCATCAGGCCCTTTGCCTCGAACCTTTTCTGCAAAGGCAGTAATTATGTCAGTGAAATTTATAATTTTAGCAACTTCCTTTTCCCTCAATCTAATCGGAAGCAACATGAGTCAATCTTGGCAAATACAAGATCGCACATCATTTTTGACAATTTTTCATGTTGGGAAGGGCCTTCCTGCAGCTGCAGCCGTTACCGAAGCTGCTGAGAGCGCTCCACAGGTGGTGAGCGCGAGGGACACATTTCCGATAAATCGCTGGGGAATGTCAATTTCAGCACATCTAGAGCTCATGATTCTAGCAAAGCATTTTCCTAAAATGATTTCGTTCCTCATACAAACCCGTTTTGTGTAGGTTTGACCACAGTTTTAAGTGCAAAGTTAATGTTCCCTCCATTTCCTGTGAGGTGTGGAGATCGGAAATCGTCTAGAAACCGAAGTGGCTCATGATTTGCATAAAACTTAACGCGTGTGTGAGTCCTCTCCCCGTGTGGTCAGTGGTAAGGAAAAGCTGACTCTGATGCTCTCTGACAGCAATGTTGGGTTCTTCCGAAGTTCCACACCTCAGATGGGGTGAGCCTTAACTCTGTGTCGCAAAGCTTGTGGATTTTGCTTTGCAGTGTTGACGGTTTTCAAAGCAGATTCCAAACTCGAGTCATTCCAACGACTTCTTCCCATACTTTATCGCCACATCCATGTGGCACGTCCTGTGTGCTCGTTCGCCGACACAACTGACTGCCTGAGTTCCAGCATTTCCTGTCCTGGGAAAACCTGCGCAGGGGCTGCAGGGACGGCCGCAGGGACAGGGGCCACCGCCTCCCACCTCCACGGTGCTGCGCCTGGTGAGGCCCGTCTTCCTCCTGTGGCCACACCCTCTGCTGCCCACCAGGACCACCCAGCCCGGCCCTGCCCCACACAGCCCCCCGTCCCCGCACCGCACCCGGAAGCCACACAGGGCGGCTCCTTCAGGGACCTGGGCTCCCTGCTGCCCCTCCGCAGTGCTCTCACCGGGGTCCAGACAGCAGCCTCCCCGCCTGGCTGGGGGAGGGAGATTCTCTCTCCTCTCACCGGAAGTGGGTGCGGGAAGACAAAGCCTGGCAGGACCTTGACCTGCTTTCTCCTCCAGTTTCCCCCGCTCCGCAGAGCAGCTGGGCCCGGGGCTGCTGCCCACCAAGCACAGGGTGGGGGCTCGAGCGGGCGCCCCGGCCATCCTCAGCCTCTGTGGACGGGGCTCTGGAAACCACAGCAGAGGGCCCTTTCTCTTGTTGGGGTGGAAGGTTCCGGATCAGCTGTGGTCTATGGGGAGAAAATGGCTGGAGGCTCCTGCCAGCCTGGCCTGCAGCTCTGTCCTGCCACCGGCCAGGGTTTGCGGGCCACTGTCCAGAGGTCAGGGAACTTGGTGGACATGGGGTTGGGGGCCCTGTGCCCAACACACGCCTGCAGCCTCGGGCTCCACCGCCACCCACAGAGTCCCCAGCGGGTCTCAGTTGTCGTCAGACCCCCCTGGGCCGCAGCGCCTCCCGGGCAGCCTGGCACCACCTGTGCCAACGCCTCAGGGCCAGGCCCCCTCTCCCTGGGCTTCTGATCTGTCCTCTGGGTCTTACTTTTTACTCCGATTCTGCAAATGAGGGGCAGGAACGAACTTGTGGGGCTGGAGGTGGCTCAGACCAGCCGGGCTGTTTCCCCTCACCCCTACCTGCCCTTCTAGAAGCCTCTGTCAGGCCAGGGACAGGCAGGTTTAAGGAATTGTTTATTGACAAATTGTTTCTGGGGAGGGAGGCTGGGGTTCCCCTTTAGCTATGGGAGGTCTCAGCATGCAGCCAGGAGTGCGGGCCTCTGGGGGGCCCACATCCGGCAGGGCGCTGGCTGGGGCACCGGGGCTGCGGCCCCACCACTCTGCGCCCAGGCTCTGGGCTGCGGCACCCCTTTGCGGGTGCCTGGGTGTCCCCAGGGCCTGGGGCCAGCTTCCCTCTGGGGTTTCGGTGCTTGTTCTTCTGACTGCAGAGCAGGTTCCTTTGGAAAAGGCGGGGCAGGCGGCCCTCGGAGAGCAGCACAGCCAGGACCATCCCTGCGAGAGACGGCGGTCAGACCGCAGGCCCCGCACCACAGACAAAGGGACACCCTCAGCCAGCCCCCAGGACAGGGATCCTGCACACCCCCGTGAGGGGACAGCCTGGGCCTGGTCTGGGCCTTCCTGGCCAGTTGCTGCCCCCGGTGTCCTCCCCCCGGAGATGGGGACAAGCCCACGGGGACGTCTAGATCACAGTCTGGGCCACGGGCTCAGGACTCCCGCACGAGTGTCCCGAGTCATCTCGGAGCCTGTGCGGTCTCTTTCCAAACGGAGGTCCAGTCCGGGTTGCCTGTTCGCAGGGTCGTGGGGTGGCTCACAGGAGGGGGAGAGAGGATGTGGGGGGCCCAGGTCATGGCCCGGCCTGAGTGACTCCATGTCCCCGCATCCTGCCTTCTGCCCAAAAGCCAGCAGTTGGATCCTAACTGCCCAGGCCCCTGGCAGGGTCAGGTCGCCGAGGCAGAGGCAGAGGAGGCAGCAGGTTGTCCTCATGTTGGATGTCGAGGCCTTGAGGATTTTACCTGTGGCGTGGTGGCCCCACTTGCAGCCACCTGGACAGGATCTGCCACGGTACCACGTGCCACCGCTCTAGCTCCTGGCAGCAGCCCCCGAGCCCACACACAGCCGGCGACCATCACTGCTGCTCGCTACACCCTCTGAGGCCCACACTGTACCCCTCCAAGGAGAGCAGCCTGAGAGGTGACGAGACCTGTGGGGGCACCCAGCCGGCAGGCGCACCTGGCCGCTCACACCCAGGGAGCCAGCTCCCCTCCCGCACCTGCTCCAGCGAAAGCCCGGCTGTGGCTCGGGGTGCGGGTGGCGAGAGACACAAACACACCTCTCCCTTGCGGTTTCCCAAAACTGACTGCAAGGACAGGAAGGGGTCCCCTAGAGGTGTCAACCACCACAGGGACGGACAGGAAGCTGACAAGCAGGAGAATGGCCAACGCGCGATAGGACTCAGGGGGCCGCTCCGCACTCGGCAACGGGGAGAGCCGGAGACCCGCCCGTTCCTTCACAGACCCCAGGACTCAGCAGGTGGAGCCCAGGCCCCTCCGGAAGTGGCCACCCTCAGGGGACGGATTGCAGAGCTGTGTGAGACGCGCTCAAAGTACCAAAGGCCCACCCCACAGAAATACTTGGTGACATCCCTGCCCAACCACTGGGGGAGAAGGGCCATTCTCCAGAGAGGTGTCTGGACTCGGGGCAGCAGGTGCACCCCGAGAGTGGGGCTGTCCTGAACAGGGATGGGTGGGTGTGTGCACATGGGATGCTGAGCACCCAGCCTCTTCCCACTCGGCTTCCAGAAGTTTCTAAATGCACCTTGGACTTCCCCACGGCAGATCAGAGTTAGAGGTTGCACTGGGGTATTTCCACCAAATCATGTCCTTCCCAGAACCTCAGAATGGGACCTTATTGGAACAAGCTCTTTGTAGATGTGATTAAATTAAGAGGAGGTCACACAGGAGCAGAGCACCCTAAATCCTGTGACTAGTGTCCCCAGCAGGAGAGGAGAACAGACAGACACATGAGGCGGTGGCCGCAGGTGACGGGCAGAGGTCGGGGTGCTGCGTCCACAAGGCCAGAGACAAGAAGAAGCAGGGAGGCTCCTCCTGGAGCCCTCGGAGAAAGCCCGGCCCTGCCTGGCCCCTGATCGCAGACTTCAGCCTCTAGAGCTGCGTGAGAATAAATTCCTGCTGTTTTAAGCCTCTCAGTTTGTGGTATGTGTCATGGTAGCCCGGAAACTACTCCAGCGGCCATGGAGTGGGGCCTTCAAAACTCAGTGGGAAACTGATCCCAGCCCAGCGTTCGACCTGTGGCCAAAGCCACAAGCCAGTGCAGGTTAGAACCAAGACATTTTGTCTCAGACACAGGAGGTCTGAGATTTAAGTGCCAGGTACACTTCCTCGTGAGGCCAGACGTGCTCCACCGAAAAGAAGAAATAAACCAAAGTGGCAGAAGACGCAGAGAACAGACACAGAACTGTGGCCAGGAGGGAGGTGACGGGTCACTTCCGGGTGCGAGATGACGCCCCCGGGGAACCTGGAGCTGCAGCTACACCTTGAGACCATGGAAGACCTGGGTGTTGAATTAATGAAACCCCCTGGAACCCTGAGCAAGGGAGGAACCAGGCTCAGCGTCGGCCGCAGGGATGACAGGCTGTGCGGGACAGGCCAGCCTGGCCGTGCCCAGGGCTCCACCGGGCTGGGCACTGAAGGCCCCTTGGAGCTGACCAGGAGGCAGAGGTGAGCCCACCCCGAGGGGCAGGTCAGACAGGGCGTGTGGATGCGTGGGGAGGGTGTCAGCTCCCACCTTCCCTGAGGGCTGGCCAGGGTCAACGCCTGGCACCTGGCGGAAGAATCCTGGAGCAGCCCTGCAGCGGCTGGACACGGGAAGTAAGTACGGAAATCTTGGCTGACAGCGCAGGGCTGCCTCTGGGAGGGCCGCGGGCACCGAGGGGGGACTCCTGCTTTCTCAGTGTGTGTCCTGGGACTGTGGACTCCAGACAAAACAAGAACCAGAGTGACAGGTAAGGATGACGAGCCAGGCACGATTCCAGGGCCAGGTCTACGTGGGAGACCCCTGGCGTCCGTCTCTCCTCCCTGGGGCAGGCTGCGGCTCTCCGCGGGAGCTCCCCAGTGCAGACCTAGCAGGAGGGGGAGGAGCTTCCGGACTCCCACTAGGCCCCAGTCACCCACCCGGTGAGGCGTGGAGACCGAGGCAGGGCCAGGGGCTTGAGACCAGGTGCGGGAAGAGGCCTGTCCTGCACTGGGGCCTCGGACCCCAGGCCCAGGCGTGGTTCCCTGACCGTCCCTGCGACCCTGGCCCAAGGCCTTCCCCACAGCTCCTCCGGGCAGCTCCGCAGTGCAGGGTGGGAGGGGCAGCCACGGGAGGGTGAGCTGAGGGGGCCCCTCTGTCATTCAGGGAGTCACAAGGCTGCATGACCAGGACCCCCAGGGGCTGGGCCACCCCCATGAGCTCGGCACAGTGAGGGTGGGGTGATTCCATGTTGTCTAAGTGCGCGCCCCTCGCTGGGACCGGTGCCCTGGACGGGGAGCCCATGCTGCAGACGCCGACCCCGCCCGCCACCCAGCACCCCTCCCAGGGGTGGCTTTTCTGCCACCTACCCACCTATACCTGCTTCTGCCCACCCTGCGGAGGAGCCCCACAGGAGACTGACCTGCCCCCTCACCCGCTCCCCACAGGACCCCTCCCCAGGGAGAGCCTGGGGCACCAGCAGCCGAGGGCCCACCTGCCCTTACCTGTCAGAGGGCCCAGCCAGTACACCTGGGCATGTTCCAGCACCGTGTGACCCGAGCAGTGGAAGGTGACAGCGGCGGCCAGGGCAGGGTTGAAGAAGGCAGACGTGACCGGCCCGGCTGTGGGCAGAGCACACGCAGCCCTCGTCCCGGCCCTGCCTGCAGCCTCCCCCTGGAATCCACACTGAGAGCCCCGCTGTGCGCAGGCCTGGGCGCGGCTCTCAGCGCCCGGGGCTGGGGTTGCAGCGTCTCCAAGCCGCACTGGCGGGCAGCGAGGCCGTTCAGCCAAGGCCAAGGTCGCAGGGTCAGGGAGCAACCCTCCCCACGCCAGCCCTGGCAGGAACATGTCCCCAGCCTGTTCATGTCTCCAGCAGCCCTTCCTTGCGAGAGGCGGTCTCTGAGAGGGTCAAGTCGGGACCAAGAGGGACAGAACGACACACACAGGAAGAGAGAGCCCCAGGCAGGTGGCCTTTGCATACACAGCCCGGAGCCAGCCGGGGGCAGACAGGGCCCGGGCAGCTCTAGCCAATGTCGCCAGGTGCTCTGGCCCCTGGGAGGCGTCTCGGCAGGAGCTCTCTGGGTGTCACCCGGCAGTCTGGTCACAGGCCCTGTCCCTCTGAGCTGCCTGCTCACCCCTGCTTCTCCCCATCTGCACATGCTCTGGTGACACTTCCTGTGGCCTCTGTGGCCCGGTCATGTGCTGTCTGCCCTGTGCTGGGCTGAGGCCAGCGTGGTAGAGTGGTGGAGAGTCCTGAGTGCTGGTTCTGTCCTAACTGGGCCATCAGCCTGTGACACAGAGCCCGAGAGCACTTGGCCCTCACCCCTACCCTGTACCCCGGTGCCAGGGGCACAACTGAGTCCCTTCTTGGAGGCCTCTGCAGCCCCTTCTTAAGGGACACCTGTCCCCGGGAGCCAGTCAAAGGCTGCCCTCGTGGGGGGCCCAGGGCTGGTGACGCAGTCTGGGGTGGCGCAGGGGACACGCATGAAGAGGCTGGGGCAGTGGACCCCTGAGAGCTTGGTCACAAGGTCAGCCTGCCTGCAGAAAGCCAGGTGGGCAGTGCAGGGACACGAGAGAGGAAGAGCCCATGGCACTTGTCACTCTTAGAAGGGGTGACAGGGACACTGGGGCCCCCAGAGCAGAGCTGGACACCCCACCTGCCCAGGTGCAGATCTCCTGGGGTGAACAGGAGCAGCTGGGACGGGACAGGGACACAGACCGAAGGTGCCCTCATAGGGGCCATGGCCCCTCCCCACCGCTCCAGGTTCAGCCCGCCGGTCCCCGTCCACTGGCCAGCTTCCCAGGGGATGGCCACCCTCTCTGTGGGCTCGTGGGCCCCCTCGGCCAGCAGTGCTGTCCTGGGTGACCACAGGCGCGAGCGTGCAGGTCAGCTGCGTGGCGCAGCAGCCCTGAGGGGCTGCCAGGGCAGAGGGAGCAGTTCTCACCTGTGTAGGCTGTGACGGTGACCAGCAGGGCCAGGGCAGGCACCCTGTAGACGGGAGGGCTGTGCCGCAGGCGGAGGAGTAGCAGGTGGAAGCAGAAGGCGCAGGCGCCTTCCACGAGCGCTCCGTGGGGCACGGACGTGCGCAGGGCCGAGCGGCAGTCCTGGGCCATGAGGCTCTGCAGCAGGTGCATGTCGCTCAGCCCCCAGGCCCAGCAGAAGTGGGTCAGGGTGCGGGCGACCTGCACACCCAGCCCCTGGGCCACCAGCTTCAGCAGCGTGCTGGGCAGGGACGCCTCGGCCATGAGGAACTCCTGCAGGGACACGGCGGGGTTGGCCGAGGCCCCGTCCAGGGTGGCCCCGTGCACCAGGAAGAGCAGAAAGAGTAGGGTCAGCAGCAGGTCGGGCCCGAAGCCTCCGACCCAGGGCCCGAGCTCCGCCAGCACCCTCAGCTCCAGGCAGCAGGCCCCCAGCTGGGCCGCGCCCACCGCCTCCCGGGCGAAGCTGCCGTAGGCGCCTGCAGGGAGCAGGGCCTTGGACACCCTCCTGGCCGCCTCGCAGAGGGCCACGGTGGAGAAGAGGAACGACAGGGACACGTTCAGACCAGCCATGCGCCCAGCCTGGCAGAGGAGCGCCTGAGTTGGGTGCCTGGGGGCCCTGGAGGAGGCTGGCCGGCCTCTCGGCCAGAGAGAGGAGACAGGCGGGACAGTCCCCTGGGGCTCTGGGAACGCCACACCTGTGCCTCTCACCTCCAGCCTCCCCCACTGCAGGACCAGGTGCACAGTTAGGAGCGCTCACACAGACTGGGACGCACCTGCACAGTGGGCCAGCCCCAGAGCGCCATGACTCACACCTGTGCTCCTGGAGTCGGGACGACTCACCTGCTGCCTGTACCTGGGCCAGGTTCCCCCGTGCCCTGCACCTGCTCTATGGCCCTGCCTACACTGGGTTCCCCCAACTCCTGGCTCCCTGCACTTGAGCTCTGTTCCCACCTAAGCGAGGGCCCCCAGCTCCCTGCAGCTGGGCCGTTTCCACCTGGGTGAGGGCCCGGGCTCCACCTGCCCTCTGGGTCACCTGCCCCTAGCACCCTCCAGGAAGGCAGCTACTCTCCTGGGACCTGCTCTACACACTGGGTCCTCATAGGAGGACGTCGTGGGTGCTCCGGCTGGAGCCCTGGACCCTCAGGAGGCTGAGCCCCAGCAAAGGGTTCACCTTGCTACGGGCTTCCCTGTGCTGCCGGCAGGCTCACCCCATAAAGCGCATTTCTAAGACAGGCAGCTCTGGTGCTCGACTCCCAGCGACCCCAGACTGTGAGGGTGTGGAGGAGAGGAGGCCTCCCGCCGGCCAGAGACGATTCCCGGAGAAGGCCCCTGCCCCCGTGCCCCTGCACCCAGGCTGGACGGGTCCTGCCTGAGGACGCCTTGCTGGGAGAGGCTCTAAAGCCAGGCGGGGTGGGGGGAGGTGGGACACTGCGGATTCAGTGCCAGGCACAGGCCAGACTGCAGGGTCCCGGGACTGGTGGTCCTCATTGCACCGCAGTGACCCCACATGGTGACAGAGGAGGGGCAGATGTTCTGGGAGGACTGGACAGTCCCCCGAGGGTGCCGGGGGCAGGCCCTCACGGCGGCTGGGCCCTGAGGGCCACCTGGGATTCACAGGCAAACCTGGGTGTGTAGGGGAGATCCTTCCAGGCAGAGGGAAGGCTGAGCAAAGTGCAGAGGCTGCTGAGGGAGGGGGCTCGGCAGGGGAGCGGCCAGGTGGGTTGGGGAGGGGCCCTGCAAGGTAAGCCCCCTCCCTCCTGCCTGTCCTGCAGGGGAGAGGGACACAGGCCCAGGAGGGGTGGGGTGTGTGCATGGGGACTCTTCCGGGACGGGGGGGTAAGGGAGGGGCCCCTGCTGTGGCCAAGGTGCAGGGCGAGGCCTCCTGAGCGCTGAGCCCCCCGCACAGTCCAGGGTCGGGCAGGACTGAGGGGAGAAGGAGTCGGCGCCCACCTAGCCCAGGCCGCCCGCCAGTAGGTGGTGGCCTGAACAGAGGAGTGGGGTCCCTGCAGGGCCAAGGATCCCTCCCGGGGACCATGCGGGGAGGGTACAGCTGCTGCCTCTGCCCCTCTCGACCCCCACCCTGGGCCCTGGGGGCCCTTAGCCCTGCCCACATTTCCTCCCTGTCCTGTCCCACCTGCCCCTGGGGGAAGCAAGGGCCACCCCCACAGCAGCCCCCTCCCTTCTGCCAGCCCGGTGAGCCCCCCACAGGGGGAAGGAAAACGCCCTCTGGTCAGTGTGGACTTCCTGCGGAGAAGCTCAGCCGACCTCGGCCCCAGCGAGGAGGCACCGAGTCCCGACGCCACGGGAGGCCAAGAGCTGCGCTGGGAACCTCGCCAGCCCCGACCCCTGCGGGGACGCAATGCTGGCCCTGGCCCCTCGTCGAATGGGCGGCCTGTCACCCTGCAGCCTGGGCCCTTCTCAGTGCGGTCCACACCGGAGCAGGAGCCCAGCCCCCACCTGCCTGTGGCACCACACTGGATGTGCAGGGTCCACGCCAGCTTCGCCAGTTTAAGGTTTAAAGCCGAGGAGTTTGCACCGTACCAGCCAGGAAATCAATCAGTTTTCCCGCTTGTATGGTTACCCTGGGCTCTTGGGTGGAGAGATTAATCGCAGCTGCAATTCCCACAGATTCCGCGGAGCCCTGGAATCCCACGTCCTCTGCATTTGGCCTCATCAGTGGTCCCGGAGGTTCCCGTCACTCTTTTCCTGTAACGTAGGGCAAGCCTTCCTCCAGCAGGTTGTGGTCCCTGAGGAGAGGACCCCCCTAGAGTTTCTTGTCAGAACTGTTGTCAAAAAGTTCTGCCTGTTCTTTAATTTTATATACCTTTTTTATTTCATTTTGCTGGTCTTTATTTAGTCTGTTCACAGTTGATAAAGATCTTATAAGTCATTTCAGCCAAATGAGATGTGGGCAAAGTGAGAGCCCTCTAACTTCTGTAGCTTTCCGGCTGTCAGGCATGCTCTGGCCGGCAGAGCTCATGTGCATTAACCTTGAATTATCAGGATAGTTTGGATCCATGTCAGTAATTTCTGACATGTCTCCATCACTGGATTTTCATCTGTTTCCGGTCTTACCTCCTGCACCTTGTTCAGGCTTTTAGCTCTGGGGACCCCTTTGCGAAGCTCAGTCGAGACGCAGTCTTGAAGTGTTGGATCTTAGCTTTACCTCCATTACCTGGGTTCCAGCTGGGGTCATGCGTCAGGCCAGATCAGCTCCAGCTGCCACCAGGTTGTTTGGGTCTTCCACGTGCCCTTGGCCAGCCTGTTCTCTGGTCTTTTCCAGGACAATGAGATGCTCTTCGGAGGTTAGCAGGTGTTAAGCAGGCTCTGGACAGGTGCCCAGGTGGGGCGATGCACAGTGAAAATAGATTAAAATGGATCAGTTACATGCTTTGGGTCATCCCTGCAGGCAGGGCTTTGCTGTTTCCAGCCGTACAAGTCAGGAGTGGTAGACGGGCTACAAACCCACATTAATCCAGCCAGTTGTCCATTTTCGTTTATTCCTCCTACAGGGACCTGTCTCTGTAGGGAAACTGCCCCACTGGGAAGGAGGGAGGACCCCACCAATGGTGTGAAGGAGACCACATCCTCATGCTCCTGTGACTGTTCCCAGAGAGGGGAGAATGTGAGTGTAGATGGCTGGAGGGGCCAGTAGGGGTGAGGAGAGGGGTCCAGACTCACAGGGGGGGCAGGAGAGTCAGGAGAGGGGTCTCCGAGAGAAGTCGGAGCTGCAGCCGGAGCCACCGCTGCCAGAAGCTTCTCTCCAACATGGGCCTTCCCTCCTGCGGGCAACACGGGCCTTTTAGATCTGGCTTCTCTTCTGTCCTCCACACTAGAATATTCTGTTCAATTTGATCTGCTTGTTTTGATACAGAAGCATAAAATATTGTACATAAGGGATTTCATCCCATTGTCCAACATGATGAGAACATAAATCCAACTGGAGAATAGACAGTATCGTAGCTCAGTCACCCATTAGGGGCCACATCTCCCCAGATCTGAGAGAGTGCTGGGGCCAGGCAGTATTACAAAAATATACCTTTCTTTTTCTTTTTTATGAGTTCATAGCTCTATTCTGACCAGTTTGTAAAAGACGGTTGGATCAGATTGTTTTTGACAGAGTGGAACTGGTGCATGTGGCCAGAATTTGTTGTCCTGATAGGTAATATAATAAGAACTACAGACTGAAGTTTTGGGTAAAGCAGCTTTCATGGCTGTTTGAGTTTTTCTTTTTTAAAAAAAAGGTCTATGTAATCCTTTTTCCTTCAGTTGTAAATGAGTTTCAATGTTCACATTGTTGCTAGAACTGGCTGTTCCAATTGACCTTGAACACATGATAACACAGACACTGACTTTTATCTCAATACCAGCAACCCAGCAACCACAGTTCACAAGCAGAGACAGAGCTTAATAAGCTCAGTATTCCAACTCTGTATGGGCAGACTGACCACGTGAGCTCTGAAATTCTCTTGACGTGATTTGCCCATAGGTTTAAACCTGTGCACCAGAACAGACCATGATATGTGGAGACCAGCTGGGGCCCTAGGAAACCTGGCATCTCTTTAAACTTTCTCATAGACGGTACATTTATATACCACATACTAACATCGATAAACACTCAATACAAAGAGAAATTTAAGAGGCTTTAAACACAAGCCAGGGAACAGCACATCAGACAAAGCAAAACTCGAAACAGAGCATTAATATTTCCAGACAAATCTCTACAGAGGGAGACCAGAGAGAAGTTTCTGAGAATCTTATCTCAAACCAACCATTGTCACAAATGACTTGTCCTAGGTCCAAACGTCATAAAAGCCCAAATGGCAGAGACAGAGGGCTCCCGGTGTGCACACCTGTTCTGAAGAACGTAGTCTAAAGGGCCACTTTCGCATTCAGGGATGGAATTCTGGTCTCCCAGCGTCTCTCACACACACACACTCCAGAGGGATGGCAGTTTCAACAAATAAGCCTGCCGAGTGCCATATGCAAGCGGCCTGAGGTCCTGTTCTCCTGAATGTCTGAGGCTTTTAACCCAAATGGATTTTCTCTGAAACTCCCCAAATGGAGAAAGGAGTTTTAGGTCCTGTTCTCCCAAATGGCTGAGGCTCACAGCCCAAATGGGAACTCCAGAAGACCCTCAGATGGAGAGAGGAGACTTCGTGGCATGGTGCCTCACACAGCACTCACCCGTCTGGATGCAGATGTCGCATTCCGGAGGCCAAAGGTTGGTTCCTCCCTGACAGTCAGGATGCGTCTGGGGCTGGCGACGGTGAAGCCGGTGGAGAAACCAAAACCACCACTGGGCAGGAACTCAGCAGGCAGCTGCTAGGGAGGCCCTAAAGTCTCCCGGATCCACGGCCTCCAAGCCACGAGCCACAGATCCCGGACAAGCCTCGGATTGTTAAGGAACCCACGGAGGGTTTGGTGTGGCTGGCCGTGTAGAAACCCGGTTACCAGGACCACAAGGATTGTCAGGAAGGAAGGATTATTGCAGGAGATCCTCCGACCGGGAGGAGGAAGGCATTTAGTACAAACTGTCTCAAATCCACCTCCTCCATCAACAGTGCTGGGGGTTTCCTGGAAGCGAAATGAATTATGCGCGAGGGGCGTGAGCATGTTGCGTGTTTGGGTGGAGTGCGGGGCACGAGCGCAGTGAGGAATCACGTGGTACACACGTCCCATGATCGAACAGTGGTGGGTGCATCCCTCCCAGGGCAGGGATTTTAGTGTCACGATGAGCTGGGGGTGATCTTGGCCTCTCTGTCGGCTGTGCGCAGGCTCAGTGGGTCCTGGGCCTGGTCTGCAGCAGGTATCGCTTACCTGGTCCTCTCCGGACAAACAGGTGGTGTGAAGCTCCATAGGGGGCTCTGCCGTTCCTGGGACAGAAACTCAAAAGGGGAAGCGTCGGTGCCACAGACAGACACACGTTTCTGGTCAGCACATCCTCCTGGCCGGGGAACTTGAAGCATAAGAGAACTACAAAAATATAATTAAAAAAAAACCTACAAAAAATGTTTTCTTGCATCTGGCGCTGGCTACACAGCCTGGGGAAACACAGGCCTGAACAGCCCCACGGATGGCCGCGCTCAACGAGGCACTCTCGAGTCTTCCACCACCTATAATTCGGGGACACTGTGGCTGCCCTATGGAGTAGTGAGGTGGCTCTTCGAGGAGAGGGCGTGGCACCCTGTCCGGCAGTAGATGGTGCCCGGGACCTATCCACGTGGATCACGGAGACCGTCTGGCTGCAGCCAGTGTGGGCTGAGCAGGACGCTTCGCACTGAGGAGGGGCCTGAGCCCCCCGCTGCACCCGTCACAGAGGGGATCTGGCCCCTGCGGGGACGACGACAGAGGGGCCTCCCCAAACCCTCTGGGTCTGACTGGAACCAGGTTTGTTGTAGCCCGCGGGAAGTGGCCTCCGGTGGCCCTGGGATCAGAGGCTGAGAAGCTCCGACACAGTGCTGCCTCCTGGCCTCGCCCCCGGGAGATCCGGAGACCTGCCTCCCGAGCCCAGGGCCCACTATCCTCTCCCCCCGGCCCAAAGGAACAGCGGGAGCTCAGCCCTAGGCTGGCCAGCCAGGTTGGGGCCTGGCAGGAGGACTTTGCAGTTCGAGTTCTGGCTTTAATTTCACATAATGCTGGGACTTACCAGCAGGCTTCCGCCCGGCAGGCCAAACACCTGGGCAGGCAGGTCTCTCCTATAAGGAGAGCAATTGCGCTAAGCGGTGTGATTTGAGGGGCCAGCAGAGCCCCCTGCTGCCTTATTAACTTCCTGAGAGCTGCCACACGCCACCATCCTGCCCTGAGTGTGTGTGCACTCCCAAAAGCTTCCAGACTTGGGAAAAACAAGCAGATCACATACAGAATATTAGGGGTCAAATGTCACAGGGCTTCCCAACAACACAGTCAGCGTCTGTTTGGAGATTATTGGCCACCCCGATTCCAGGTCAAACCCACCCCTCTGACCAGAGGCAGCCTGGTGCTGAGCAGTTCTCTGGGCCTCTCCCGGTCTTGGCCCGTCCTCAGCGGCCACCAGAGCTGTCAGTTCATCAGTGGCTGCAGAGGGTGCCACTTCCTGGACGGCACCTCCCCTGGCTGCTCCCGAGGGGTTGGGCCGCTGAGGCCTCGCCAACCGCTCTCCCTCCAGACCCTTCCAGGGCAGAACAGTGTCTCCGACCAGGTAAAACACCCAGGTGCGCTCCGAGCAGGAAGAAGGGATTTGTGTGCTCCCACGTCCTGGACCCGTACTCCCGTTGATGCAGCCGTCGAATGAGTCGCCTTCTCCTCCAGGTGCCTGTCCCTGTTGATTATTGGTGGCTCCGCTGGTGATGACGGGGCCGGGCTGCCCTGAGCCCTCTGGGGGTCTGTGCCTGCTCTCATGCGAGGGAGAAGCCGGGCCCGGGGGTGGGGCAGGCAGAGCATGTGAGCCGAAGTCAGGGCCGGATGGTTAGTTCCTGGGGTGTTGACGGTGTCTGTGCTTCGCCTCTGCCTCCCCTCCGTGTTTTGGGAGGACTCTTGCAAAAGTCCAGCTGTTTCCGCCATGCCGGGAGCCGGGAAGGGGCAGGAGGGAGAGGGAACGTGTGCACCTGCCCCTGCCATAGACACGCCTGCGGAGGCTCCGTGTACCCCTCGGGGCCCGTGGGTGCTTGGAGGGGGCTCCTCTGCTGCTGCCAGCAGCCCACACCGTGGGAGACCCAGCAGAGATCCCGGGAGGGCCACCTCTACCCCTCCTGCTGCTCTGGTCTCCTGCCTGTGACGGCAGCCCGAGGGGCACGGGTGGAGGCAGGGCTCAGTTCACGCACTGTGCCTCGCAGACACATTGCTGCTCCCTGTGCCTGTGCGCCCAGACGGAGCCTCAGAATCCTCCTTAACACAGGGCTCTTGGAACTACCACCACCTGGCCAGTTAGCCCTCCCATCTAAAGCTGCTTGCCATCGCTGGTCTACACTGGCCGTGTGGGTGCCCTGCTCCTCAGTCCCCCAGCGCTGGGTAGGACCAGGCCCAGTTCTGCCTGTGTCTCTGGACCTCCACATCTGGCCCGGCTCAGCTGCTCAGCCTGGCAGGAATCCCATTCGAGGGTAAGAGTTGTTACATGGACTTCTCTGTCCCTCAGCAGGTGAAGATCACGTAGGGCCAGGGTGGGGAGGCAGGGACGGAGGGACCGTCAGCTCCGCTGTGCCCGACAAAGCCGGAGAGGGGTGTTGGCGAGAGCCAGAAGAGTTTCCAGAGGGGGTGCAGGGTCAGAGGATCAGGACGTGTGCAAGAGCCCTGGGGGAGCACCAGATGGGCGTGGGGGCCAGTCGCAGGGCTGGGACCTGTTCAAAGGGAAGCTGGCCTGTGCCTGTTCCTGGGGACATGGAGGGTCACTCAGCCAGGGGTGGGGCAGGGTGGAGGGAGGAGAGGGGCATCTCCACGCAGCGTTTACCCCACCCCCACTCCACCGGGCACTGCCGATCACCCGCCCCACTTGCTGCAGACAAGGGGCTCGGGGAAAGTGGCTCATGGGCAGGGTGGCAGAGGGCTTGGGCGCCTGAGGAGGGGACACAGGCAGGGGACCCCCATGGGGAGGCCTTCCAGGCAGAGGGCAGCCTGAAAGGCGGGTGGAGGCCAGCCCCTCGTGGGCAAGTGGCGCCAGGCCCAGTCCGTAGGCGGGCGGCGAGCCCCGTGCTGCGGGGACGCACGAGCGGGGGCGCCTGGGCTCCGGCTGAGTTCTCCCTCGGTGCTGGGGGGTGGGCGGGCAGGGCAGCCAGCAGGGGTGGGCCCGGTGGCCAGTGCCAGGTGACTATGTGGGGCGGGCGGGCCCAGGCCTGGCGGTGGGAAGGCTTCAGGCTCAGCCTGGCCATGGTGTTTCTGGACTTTTCTCTGTGATGGTCATCAAAGCCCTGGAAAGATCTGGCTCAGCCAAGAGGGCTCTGGGGACAGAGGATGGGACAGAGAGGGAGGACTCCAGGGCTGCTGCACCCCTGCACCCCCAAATGCACCCCAGCTCCCCGAGCTGGTTCTGCTGATGCCCCTGTCCACGAAGCCCCGGGACTCAGAGGCAGGATGTTTCAGCGGCCCTGGGGCCCTGGGGCCTGTCAAAGGGGGGGCAGTGGGGGACTCCAGAGCCCCTGGGTCACAGGCACCAGGCCAAGCCGTCTGCCACCCCATAGGCAGGCTCTAAGCAGACCACAAGCAGGACCACAAGTCACACGACTTGCAGGCCCAGACCAAAATGAGAACCTGAGGTCTTTTCAAGATCAAGAAGCTCAGCACAGCAAGGAATTAAAGCAAGAAGGGGTCCCCTGAGCCTGGATCCCCCAAGCCTGGATACACATGAGCCTGGATCTCCTGAGCCTGGACCCTCTGAACCTGGATCCCCTGAGCCTGGACCCCCCCGAGCCTGGGCTCCCCTGAGCCTGGATCCCCCTGAGCCTGGATACACTTGAGCCTGGACCCCCTGAACCTGGACCCCTCTGAGCTTGGGCTTCCCTGAGCCTGGACCCCCCTAAGCTTGGATCCCAAAAGCTTGGACCCCCTGAACCTGGGCACCCCTGAGCCTGAACCTCCTGAGCTTGGATCCTCTTGAGCCTGGACCCCCTGAACCTGGATCCCTCTGAGCTTGGGCTCCCCCGAGCCTGGAATCCCCTGAGCCTAGACCACCCTGGGCCTGGAACCCCCTGAGCCTGGATCCCCTGAGCCTGGGCCCCCCTGAACTTGGGTCCTTCTTAACTTGGGGCCCTGTGCAATGTTTCAGCCTTGTCCCATGAGGCCAGCCCTGGTAGAACACAGGTGCTGTCTGCTCCCATCTGCAGAAGGGAGAACAGGGCAGGGGTGGTGCCCAGGAACACAGTGTGAGGTGGCAGAGCTGGGGTATGAGCCCAGACCCCCTCCACGCAGCACCCACCGGAGTCCTCTGGAAAGCTCTGGTCATTCCAGCTTGAGCTTGGAGGCCCGGACTTCCCTGCGTCTGCCTGTGTGGGCGCCCGGCCCCTGCTCCTGCCAGACGCAGCTCTGGCTTTTCGCTGAAGGAAGGACCAGAGCGCTGCCCCCCTGCACAGAACTGGCCCCTCCTTCACTGCCCCCGTCTGCCTGATCCTTGCCGCCCCCGCAGCCTAGCCTTGCAGACCTCCCGGGGCTCGAGCCCATCCTAGCCTCGCCTGGGCCCCAGGAAACTAGGCGTGGCCTGCAGCGCGGCCCTGTGAGAGCTGCCGAGGGCCCAGCTCTCCAGACACATGGGCAGCGGTGACAGGGCCGCAGAGGGCCCCCAAGTAGAGAGGCCCAGAGAGTCCTCTGGGAGATGCCCCTGCCTGCCTCCTGCCGCTTGAGTGCAGGCAACACAGGGCCCTGCCAGGACCCACTCCCGTGGGGCTTCATTCCTGCTCCGGTGGGAGGCTGGTGCTCAGGCCCCACTCCACCCTGCAGGAACCCACCTGCCCAGCTGTGCCAAGTCCGGGGTGGCAGGTGTGTGGCCTGGCCCAGATCCCCGGGATCGGCCTTGCTCAGGCCTCCGTCCTCTTGCCCTCGTCTCTGTCCCTGTCCCCGGGTTATCCGTGCCTAGGTCATCCCACCCCCCCGGGCTGCTAGAGAGGCCCCAGCCCACAGCCAGTTCAGGGCCCATCGAGGGCTTGCTGCTGTCCATAGTTTCTCCCGAGAGGAGGCACCTCTGGAGACCCCGGCCTTGGCCCACAGCACCCATGGTGCCCACGGCGTGCCTCCTACGAGAGGGTCATGAACAGGGAGTCCTGGCTCTTGTGGGCCTTGGCGCTGGGGGGCGTGGCCAGGGCAGACGCCTCCTGAAACTCCTTGGCCATGTAGTAGTAGCAGATGGCGTCCAGGCAGCAGTTGGCGTCTGAGAGCTTGCTTGTGAGGAAGAGGGCGTGGCGGAGAGCACTGCGGATGGCACAGGCCTGCGTGCCCAGGGCCACGTGCACCGTCAGCACCACGTGCAGAGGCAGGAAGCAGACCACGAACACGGCCAGGTTGGCCCAGACCATGCGGGCAGCCTTGCGGGTGGCCTCTGCCTGCCCCGTGTCGGCGGCTGGCCTCTGCGCCAGGGCGGTCACCACCTGCAGAGAGCAGAAGACCAGCACGGCCAGGGGCAGGTAGAAGCCCGTGAGCGAGAACACTGTGGTCTTGACGTTGTGCCGGGAATGGTTCGAGAAGCAAAAGCCGCCCTCCTGCATCCCCAGGACCCAGCGAGCCACCAGGGAGCTGATGACCAGGACCCAGAGGACGGCGCACACGGCCGCGGCCTGCCGCGGGGAGCGGAAGCTGCGGGCCCGCAGCGGGTGCCGCACAGCCAGGTAGCGGTCCACGGCGATGGCCACGACCAGGCTGATGCTCATGTACCTGTTGGTCAGGTAGATGCCCTGGGAGAGCTGGCACAGCGGCGTGTCGCTGGCCGCGTGCCGCAGGGAGTGCAGCACAAAAGGCAGGGTGCAGAGTAGGCACAGGTCGGCCACCGCCAGGTTGGTCATGTAGACGCGGGTCTCCGTCCACTGCTGCATGCGGCGGCAGAACACCCAGAGCGCCAGGCCGTTAAGCAGCAGGCCGAGCACCAGCAGCGTGCCCAGGTAGGTGTAGAAGATGTACCTGAGGGGCGTGGGCCAGTCGGGGGTGCTGCAGGTGTCATTCATGGTCCTGGACTGCAGCCAAGCAGAAGGGAGCAGGGGTCAGCAGAGGGCAGGCCCCGCCCACTCTGGCCAGGGTGTGGGGGAGGGGCGCCACACCCCACACCCACCCGAAACTCCCTTCAAAGAAGTCACAGAAACCATTAAGAACTCCAAGTCAGCCTCGAGGTCTGACCCCTGCCCACTGGACGGGTGGGGAAACCGAGGCCTTCAGAGAGACCCGGCAAGCCCGGGGCTGCACAGTGAGCTACCCCAGGGCTGGACGTGACCCCTCCCATCTCCAGAGCCTCCTCCGCTGGGCCCCGCCTCTTGCTGGGCAGAAGGAGTTCAGAGCCCACTCCCGGCCCAGCTGAGGCAGCCCCACCCTCCAGCACTCGAGGCCTGGGCAGTGGCAGGGAGAGCTCCGTGGGGTGCGAAGGCCTGGCTCCGGGACAAAGCCAGGGTGGCCAACTGCCCCACACCAACCTGGCCCTGGCCCACGCCTCTGCCCCTGCGGGCAGGGCTGCAGCAGACGCCCAGGCCAGCAGGGGAGCTCTGGTCTCCCTCCCGCCACCCCGTGAGCACCCCGCCCGGCCTGTGCTCTGGAGGCCCTGCCGAGACCAGCCTCAGAGGCCATCCCAGGCCCACCTCTGCGGTCACAGTGTCCCCTCTTGGAGCTCCCAGGGGTCACAGCCGGGGTGGGCAGCCCAGCCCCAGGCCCTCACCACACTGCTCAGGGCAGCCTTGGGATGGAGCCGAGTGTGCACCCCAGGGCTGTCAGGAGCACCCGCGAGGCCATCCTTCCACTGGCCACGTGGCCTCTCGCTGCCTGCACAGGCTCATGGCATGGCCCAGCAGGGCCGAGACCAGCCCAGGGCGGGCTGGGGCAGGGGTGTGATGCTCAGGGCATGGACTGGATTCACCTGACTCAGCCTCTCGAAGCTGGGGAAGCCGTTGGCTCCCCCGTCGTGAGGGGTGCTGGTATCACATGCACCGCGTGCTGTGAGATCGTGGGGCCAGGAGGTACCCAGAGCCTGGGACACGCCAGCCACGGCTCCACCCCCTTGGTTCCAGGAAGGACCTGGCGGGGTGGGGCTGGGGTGGGGGTGGCCTCCCCCTGAGGGCTGGCCAGGGTCACTGTCCCTGCAGAGGCTTCTTAGGCGTGTGGAAGGCAAGGGGGACTCAGTCCACAGGGGTGGCCTCCTCCCTCTGCCTTGGGGAGCACGGAAGCCACCCCCCCACGGGGGAGGGAGAATACCCCAGCCCGTGACTGATCATTAGTGCTGGGGCAGGGGCTCATTGCCTGCATGGGGTCCCCGGGGACCTCCAGGCCCACAGTCCACCAGGGAGGCAGATGTCGGCCAGGAAGGGCAGTAGCCCGCCCCTTCCACGCGTTCTTTAGACGCCACATCCGCCGAGTGAAATGGCGCAGCTGCCAGCGGTGAGCTTTCCACGCGCCCCTGCACCCCGTGGGGCGTGGCGTCTCTGCACCCCGGTAGCTCTCTCCTTACTCCAGAGGGCTCTGCTTGCTTTGCCTCCAATTCACAAGCAACAGCCCCCCAGTCCTGAGGCCCCTTGGAGGGACCCTCAGCCAAGCCAGGCTCCGAGCACCCCCCATGAAGGCCCTGGAACCAAGGCTGGGGTCGTCCCTTCCTGTGTGTCCTGCGCTCCCTGCTGAGCCTACCCAGAGTGCTGGTCCTTGGAGCCGGCTCAGAGCCCTGGGAGCCCCCTTCTCGGGAGCCGGTAGCACCTTGGCGGCACCTGGACCTGGTGGGGCAGGGGCTGCTCCCCGCAATCCGCAACGCCACTCTGCCACTGAGGTCTACCTGCCTGAAAGTCCAGGGCCGGCGCCTCACTGCTCTCACCCCCCAGGCTGGCTGAGGAGGGGTGCAGCCTGGGCGGGGTGGCTGGGAGCCTGGGGCGTGGCCCCCTGGGCCCCAGCCCCACCTCCACTGCCCCACCCGCAGGGCTCCCGGCCCGAGCCCCCCTCTCCACTGCATCCTCGCACCCCCAGCCCCGCCAGTGCCCTTGGCTGCAGAGAGCCCTGGTCACACACACCCAGGGTTGTAACTCTCAGGTTAGCCTCAGTGTGGCCCAATATTTTGTGGGGAAATGTTAAAAAACTCTAACTGCAGTTTGTAAAATTTCCCAGTTGTTATGGAACAAACACCAGCCTACTGAGGAGGAGAAGACGAGCTGTGCAAGAATTTCGGGGCGACACGAGGCTTGGGAGGGACGGCTCACAGGCCCTGGTCTGTTATCTGGGGTGCCTCCCGGCAAGGTTCAGGAGCCGAGTCTCAGGGTCCAGCCCGGATGGTGTGGCGTCCCCAGAAGCCACCCCAGCCAGCAAATGTCCCTGCCTGCCCCTGTCCAGCACAGAGATCTGTGTCCAGGACATGGGCCCAGATGGCCTCCTGCCGTAGATGCTCAGGCCGGTCCCTCCACGGACACCCTGGGCTGTCAGCCGGTGGTCCCAGGGCCGCTGGGATGGGTCTGCCACTTCCTGCCCGGGGGGTGTCATGAGAGAGGATCTGCAGCACAGCCCCTAGGCTGCTTCCTCCTCTGGCGGCAAGATGGGCCGCGGCTTCCGCACACGGCAGGCAGCGAGTACCCCCCAGTCTGCGCCATCGCGACAGAAACCTGCCACTTGTGTGGGAGGCCTGCCACACCGCAGTGTCCTCCCCGCCGTCCCTGCTGTCTGGATGGGGACCCCCACACTGCCCAGTGCTCCGCAGTCTGGCACTGGCCTGGGGACTCCGTCCACTGGACTCAGATAGTTGCCGTCCAGGTTTTCAAAGCAGTCACAACCCGTGACATGGAGCTTGACGCCCCTCATGTAGGACACCCCCGTCCCCAGTCGCAACCCCACACGGAGCTCCCACAGCAAATCCCGCAAACCAGGCTCCGAGACCCCCACACCCTGGCCCCACCCTGAGACCCCCACACCCTCGCCCCGCCCTGAGACTCCCACACACGTCTGCCTGTTCGGCCCCCTGGCCCCAGGGTGCTCACCTGCAGGCTGAGCCTCTGAGCGGCGCGGCGCACACCTGTGCAGGCTCCCGGGGAGGCGGGCAACTGCCCTGACTCTGCCCCTCCTCACGCAGCGGGTGCTGGGGGGAGCGATGACACCAGATGGGGAGTACGGGGCTCCCCACTGCCTACGCCAGGCCCGGCTCGGGTCTGCGGGGGTGAGGGGACTTTTAGGAAGGAAGTGGGGTGCTGGCCGTCTGCCTGACACTTACAGAGAAGCGGCACCCGTGTCAGGCCAGGGGTGGCCTGGGAACAGCAGAGCCAGCCGGGGAGCCTGGGAGGCTTCCTCTTTCCCGGCCGCCGCATTTCTGCCCTGTCATTTCTGAAAGGCACGGCCTTCCCAGGGCTGGGCCCAGAGTGGCTGCGGTCAGCCCCCGCCCCCCACCCTGTGGGAGGCCGCTTGCCTGGCTCCCTGGCAGGAAGCAGCAGGATGCAGCAGTTGCCCTGCGGTGCACGCAGACATGCTCGCCGGGCACTGCGCACTTGCACGCACACAAACGCCGGTGGGCGAACCTACCGACACACGCTCCCAGGACGCCCAGCCGGCCAGTGTGGGAACGTGCGCCCGACTCCTTGCCCCTCTCTGGTTAGCTGACCCCTCTTCCTCCCCCCGACCTGCCCCTCCTCACCTGCCTCCCAGAAGCCTTTCCAGACTACCCCTGCCCTTTCTAGAATACTCTCCCCCACTCCTCAGGTCTGGGCAGGCACCTTTGCTCTGTCCACCCAGACCCCCCAGCCCCCTTATCTGCGGTGGGATCTCCCAGGGAAGGGGTGTGGCTGGCGGAGCTCTGAGCCCAGTGCCCAGGCCCCCCTGGCCTCAGACCAGGCACCTGCGGAGGCCTCTGGCCTGGCCTCCGCTTTCTCCCTGGCTGTCTGCCCGGCCCAGCTCGTTGGCTGGCTGTCCCACGGGCCCAGCGATCCCACCGGGGCAGTGATGCCCGGGGAAGGGGGTCTTCCCCTTGCTCGGGGGCTCAGATGGTTTCCATCCACCCTGTCTCTACCCCCACCCCAGACCCTCTGGGGCCAGCGGAAGGCGCTGCCTGACGGGCTTGGCGCACATTCACTGTCACACCTGGACCCCAACCGCAGGGCAGGGGCATGTCTGCAGGTGTGTTTCTTCCACCTCTGGCCTGGCCGGCAGCTGCACAGCTGGACGGCACCCCAGGCAGGAGTGCAGCCCTGCAGAGCCCCTGTCTAGGCCAGCCCAAGCCCTCCCGAAGACACTGTCACCCTTCAACAGGGCGCTGCCCCCCGCCAACTCCTCCCTAGCAGTGGCCTGGAGGGCAGGCCGTCCCCACCAGGCCCGGCCCCCTGACATGGAAGAAGCCCCCTTCTGGCAGGGGCCAGGGGACTCAGTGGGTTCCAGAAGAAACTGAGCACATGGAGACCCGCTGTCTCTGCCAGGGGATGAGGGGGGCTCTCCTCAACCCCCCTCCGCCTGCCCCTCAGGCCCTGCCCCACCTAGAGCGGTGCCCTGGGGGCCACAGAATGCTGCCCTGCACTCTGCCCTCCCACCCCCCCCTCCCCACGGCCACACCCTCGACCCAGTTTCCACACCTCGCCCGTTTGATTTTTACCACGGAACTTCTCACTGACTAAAATAGCTCTTTGCTGGCAAATGAGGATGGTTGTATGAAAACAGGAAAAAAAATTATGAGGAGAGAAAAAAATAACTTTCTGCATATTAAGAGGGCGCTTGTAGGGCACCACCTGCTCCCACAGCAGGAGCCTGGCCCAGCGCAGACCCCACAAAGGGTGGTGGACGCCACGGGGCACCTTGGCCAAGGAACACAGCAGGTGCTCAATAAATGTCAGTGGCCCAGCTAATGCCAGTCTGGGGTGGGACAGGGCTCTGGCCTGCCTGGGTCCCTCTACTGCCCCTGGGTCCCTGGGGGTCCGAGAGGCCTGGGCGCTGCTGGGCAGGTCTCAGTTTCCAGGCCAGGCCCGGCCTCTGCCCGCTGGGCAGCCCCTGCCAGCACAGCGGGGCCCTGCCCGAGGCCGCCAGCCCCTGCCCCTCCTACCTGCTGGGGTCTGGTGGAGGCCGTCTCCTGGGGCTCGTCTTTGCAGACTGATCTCAGCAGATGTACTCCCTGAGGGAAGAGCACCAGGGAGCCGAGTCACCCCAAAGGAGGCTAAGATGCTGACACCTTGGGATTTTTTGCATCAGTTTTGATGTATTAGATTATTGCATTACTATTTTGTCTTGATGACTGTATTTTTGGTGCCCCCTTAAGTGCTGTGCCCAAGGCCAGAGCCTCACTTGCCCACCCAGGAGTGGGGGCAGCCCCGGTGGGTCCTCTGCACCCAGGCGCTGCTCAGCTGAGAGCCGTGCAGCGAGGACAGAGGACACAAATCCACCTCCTCATCCCCCGCAGCACTTTCTGTTCCCCTTGCCACAGACCCAGGCCTGGGAGTGCACGTCCTGCTGGGAAACACCCGCCCTAAAGCCAGTGGGGCGCCGCTCCCGCCTCCGCGGTCTCTGTCACTGTGCTGGGTGGGGGCAGTGCGGCCGGCAGGGTGCCGAGACGGGGAGGTCACCAGACGGGTGCAGGGGAGGGGACGCCACGAGGGGCAAGTGTCGGTTTCTCTGCACCCCCTGCACCCCTTCCTGGGGCTGCCCCTCCCTCTCCCGCTCTAGCTCTTTCCGACCTCCCACGGCCACGCCACCCTCTCACTTGCTCTGGGCACGGCCCCTCCCTGGAGCTCCACGGAGCCTGGAGCCCTGGGCTCTGCCCTCCAGCCCCAGGAGGAGCCACATTCCACCTCTGCAGAGTCAGAGAGCGAAGACACGGCCAGGGACAGAGGTGCCAAGGTGGCAGCTGGACGCTTTGGAGCCTCGTTTGGGCCCCAACAGCAAGAGCCACCTGGGAAGGTTGGGCAGCTGGGTCGACGGGTCGCAGAATCGGCTCTGTGTCTCTGGCTGCCTGACAGGCCGTGGCTGGACCTCACAACACCCCGTCTGCCAGAAACACATCCCGGAGTGTCCGCATCCCCTGAAAGGCTCCCGGTGGGGGCGGGAGGTGCTAGACGACGCAGCTGTGGCCGGGGTGATTCTGTTAGGGGTGTGACGAAGACACACTCTGTCCCAGATACCCGCTTTTGTGTGTATTTGAAATTTTCTGTAAAGAAAAGTTTATAAAATGAAGACCTTAGTGTGTGGCTGCGGAGGGGTCTGAGGACTGCAAAGTCCCTCCCTGGTGTGGGCAGACGAGGACCCTGGGGCTGGCTGCAGGAAGACCAGCAGTTTCGCGCTGGGGGTCCCTCATCCCCTGTGGGACCTGCCTGGGTGGCCCAGAGGGGACATCCCACGTGAAGAGGCTCGACTTCCTGCACAAAGTTGGCCCCGAGCACCCCATCCCCCATTACCATGGCAGCCAGAGGACACAGGGCCACAGGGAGTGGCTGGGTTTGGGGTGGTAGGGAGCCCAAGTTGGGCAGGGGCGTGTGCCCAGGTGGGCAGCAGCCAGTGTTGCCACCTCCAAGGACCCCGGGGACAGGCGAGGGGCAGAGTCCAGACCCCCGGCTTCCAGTGAGCCTCCTGCCCCTGTCCCGGATTTGGCCCTGTGCCGGAGCTCTTCAGCCCCGTCCCCTTGCAGAAACTGCTGGGGACATCTTCAGGCCCCGCCCCGCAGGGCCATCTCTCTCACCTGACACCGCCCCCGTGGGGCACCTCCGTGGGGATCTGCGGAGACCTTGCAGTGCCCCTGGAGGCCCAGCTTCTCCGCCCCTCTGGGACCCCTGCCTCGCTCGGGCTGTTCTGGAGGGAGGCAAACAAGCGTGCCCAGAACACAGCCAAGTCAAGGGAAGCGCCGCCCGCGCAGGGCAGATTCCAGGCGCTGGTGCCCTGGGCTCACCCTCTCCGCTGTGCGCCCCGCAGCCCCGCCTGCGCCCCTCTCAGCCCAGCATGCAGGTGGCGGGGGCAGCGCACGCCCCCAGGGGTCGTGAGGGGTCACCAGGGGATCTGCGGGGCCGCGCGTGGCACCCCAAGGCACCCTGCACCTCCCCTGCCCTCCAGTGCCCACACCCCGATAGGTGCCCGGGTGGCTGCCTGCTGGGCTCTGCCCTGGACACCAGGGGTGGCCTCCCTCCTCCTGGGGTCCCTTCAGCCCAGCCCGCAGGTGGCTCCAGGCCCCCGGCCCTCCGCAGGGCGAGGGGGCTCCCTCAGGCTGGAGCGGATGCTCCTGACCTGGGCCTCAAGCTCCGGCCACACCCTGGCCCATTCACCCCGGAAGTTCCCGCTCCTGCCCCTGGGGCCGCAGCTGCTTCCAGAAGCTCCTGGGAACCCTCTGGCAGCCTGGCAGCTGGGTGGCTGTGTCACTCCCACGCAGGTTACTGTCCCCACCCCCACCTCCCGGCCTGTCTCCTTCCTCCCCAGGCCACTCTGGGACCTGCCTTCCTAGAGCAGCAGCAGCCAGCGCCTCCCTCCCTGGCCCTGCCCAGGAGCCCTCTCCACAGCCCCTCCTGGCAGAGTGCCCCTCGCCTGCTCAGGGACCTGCAGGGGCTCCCCCTGCCCCACTGAGGCTGCTCTCTCGGGGACCCGGGCTGGGGGGCTGCTGTAAAGAGAGGGCAGCCCAAGAGAGCGGTGCCTGCTGCTCTCATACCTGCTTTCAATTGAACCCCAAGGCCCAGCAGTTGCATTCCGTGCAGGAGAAGGGCAAGTCTCCCCTTGAAAGGAGCGAGTGCCCCCACCCGGTGAGGGACTGTGCCCACCTCCCCTGCCAGGGCAGCAGGGCTCCGCCTTTTCTGGTTTGCCACGGTCTAGGGTGGGCTCAGGAAGTGGCAGGTCTACCCAACGCCCAGGAGAAACTGAGGCAGGTGGTGCTTAAGGCCCCCTGAGAAACACTGTGCTCAGAGTCCTCATGTCCTTGTCCCACCCCAGGACCAGCAGGCTTCGAGGACACCCCCCGCCCAGAGGCTGGGCACGACGCCACCAACAGAGACGTATCTACACGGCTCACAGCAAGGAAGCAAATGGCCCATTCAAAACAAGAAAAGACGGGCAACACAATTAGAAGCGCACCGCAGCCCCATTTCTCCTCTGCCAGACGGGAGAACCCAAGATTGGCGACAGTGCGTCAAAGACGTTGCTCGCTGATGTCTGAGGTGGCACCACCCCCATGGGGGCAACGTCTAGCAGAATTTGCTCTTTAACCCGGCAGCGCCACCTGCCGGATCGCACTCACAGACAGACGCACGGAACGTGGAAAGCGCACTCCGGAGGCTGCTCGCCGCCCTGCCCTGGCGGGGCCGGCTGGGGTGAAGCACGTCCACAGCACAGGGCGCTGGGAGTCGCGAAAGGATGGAGAAATATTGCTGTACGATAGATACTAGTGGTTGTCTCCAGGATATAATCCTAAGTGAAAAAAGCACGTTTGTGTAAAGTTCATTTATATCTTTTAAAATGGAGCCACCAGATTGTATTTTTACAAATGGAAAAATAAGCTACGAAACTTGTTTTAAATTAAATTGTGACCTGCAGGGGACAGGTGGAATGCGGTGAAGAGACAGGGACGGAGGCTGGACTTTTTTTTTTTTTTTTTTTTTTTTGAGACAGAGTCTCACTCTCTTGCCTGGGGCGAGTGCCGTGGCGTCAGCCTAGCTCACAGCAACCTCAAACTCCTGGTCTCAAGGGATCCTACTGTCTCAGCCTCCCGAGTAGCTGGGAC
>CAUYSK010050134.1:0-17483 GCA_963575035.1 Avahi laniger | reverse complement strand
AAAAAAAAAAAAAAAAAAAAAAAAAAAAAAAGAATAGGACAGTCCAAAGGTTTTTAATATACAGTATTAACAACTCACTTTAGAAACTTAGCAATAAAAAAATAGAAAGAGAATGAAAGTTTATTGATGCCTACTATATACCTGCCACTTTATCTCAGTTCCCCCTCACAATGAAGATGAGGAAACAAAGGCTAAGAGAAGTTATATAACTAATACAAGGTTAAAACAGCTTATAGGGGACAGAATTTGGATTTGAACCTAGTTCTGTCTTATTCCAAAATCTGTATATATTCTAGTATAAATGTCTGGCTACTTGGAAAATTTTTTTAGATTTTTTTTAAAATTTATTTTTAAATTTCACAATATTATGGGGGTACAAACATTTTGGTTACATATATTGCCTTTGCACCACCCAAGCCTGAGCTACAAAATAAATAAATAAAAGAATTCTATGGAATTCTTGCTGTTGGCTGTGACCTCTTACTAAAGAGATCTCTTTAACAAGTATCTATTTAATTCCTAATTGATTTTCCCAAGGTGAAAGTTGCTCTTTCTTGTGACTTTATTTTATATTATATATTTAAATAATACTCCATTGAGGGAAAAAAAGTCTGGCCACATGACATTTAGACAGATTTTGTGACCCACTAGCCTTTTGTGTGTGTATGTGCGTGGGGGGCAGGCTCCCTACTTCGGGCACAGAAGAAATAACATCAGGTTTGAAGTAGCAATTGTGGGGGTTGGTTGGCTGTGGGTTGGAGGAGAGGACAGAAGACCTTTACTTGTATTAATTCATTTAAGCCTCACACAATCCTATGGTGTAGTTACTATTACCACCCATTTGCAGCTGAGGAAAAATGAGGTACATATAACATTGAAGTAACTTATTCAAGGCCGGCCATCCAGTTAGTACATAACTGGTTTCAAACCACGTTTGCTTGGCTCTAAAGCTCCTGTGTTTGCATTATGCCACATTGCCTCAGAGAAATGAAGAATAGAAGTCAGATGTTTATCTGTTCATGTTTATAGGTTGAAGAACCAGAAGAGAGGGATGAGAATGAAAGATCACTTGTTTAATTTCAAGCTAATATCCCTTCCATGGCCCTGAATTGGCTTTCTCTTTCTGTGCTTTACTGTGTTATTCAATAAAATCCCTACCTCATCCCTCTTCTGCATGTTATTGGTCCTTTTTCAAACCTGTCATAACCGTGGTCCTGTTTTTAAACCTAACAATCCAACACAGCATTCTCTTACTACATCCCTAAAACCATCTCTGGTTCTTTATCATCATTCTGTTTGTTCCAATTCATCATATAGAACAACCTCAAACCCCTACCAAATCTTAAAACCCATTTCATCTTACCTCTCCACTTCATCTTACCAGACTCAAACTCTGGCTCTTTCCTGCAAACACAGATTTCTCTACTGACTCACCAAGGAGGTGTTTTCAAGTCAATGGAGATGAAGAGGAGGTGTGTCAGTGGCACACTAAGAGCTTCACCATAGAGTGTGACCATGAAATATCAGAGCTGAAAGAGGACCCTATTGATTACTAATCCAACACCCCCACCACCATATTCTTCAGAGGACAAATGTGAGGGCCAGAAGTTTTTCCTTAAACTTCATGTATCTCAAGGTTCATTCATGTACTAATCATAACTGTGGCATCCCAGACCCATTTCTCTCCTTGCCACCCTTTTATCACCTTCTCCTTTGTGGATAACTAGCGCCTAAATGAACTTTTTTCTCTTCACTTCTTTCTTTGCCATTTTCTCAGCAACATCTATGTTAAGCAATCCATCAGTAAATATTTATTGCTGGTGATCTGTCAGATGCCAGAGAGAGAGAGAGAGAGGAATCGTTTGCTCTTCTCGACTTTGTTAATGTTTCCCTAATGTTTGCCTACATTTGCAAGTCACCAGCAGTAATAGAGCTTCATTCAGCCCAGCTCTATTTTGAACCACAATCCTCTTACAAGCTCTCTGATCTCACTGTGACACTTAGTTGTTCTGATATTACTCACTTCACTCAGATCACTGATTCTCTTCATGCCTTGCTGGGCTCCATCCCCAGCCTGACTGCCATTACTCACTGCTATACCATTTAAAGTTCTTGAGTTCTTGGAACTCCCATTTCTTGTCTAACTCACTAACTCCTGTGTCAAGGATCTTCTGTAACAACCTCTATCTGACTACTGTGCCCTTGCCTGTTCAATTCTCCTTCCTGTCCATGATATTTCTCTACTTTGCCTGCCATGGTGATATGTCTCCGCTTATGTTTCTGCTTTTGCTTACTGACCAAGTCTTGACTTAGGTCTTTATCCCTATATTGTCTTTTTGGTACTTGCCTGCCCACCATTGGTCCATTGCTCCCAATTAGGCAGGTGTTCCAATTATCTTCCCAGAATCTGCCCCATAGTGAGTGTTGATAACCATCCAGATCACACTCTAGGGGGTATAGCTCAGTGGTAGAGCATTTGACTACAGATCACATTCTATCCCAACTCTCCTATTCCCTGGTCTTTTTTTGTATTCTCTCCCCCTACACATCTGCTCCCCTCAAGAGAAGAAACGAATTGAAGTGGTTAACATAATCTGTTCTGTTATTGGCAATTTAGTGGAAGAAATTGATATCTGATAACAAAGGTCCTAATTGCTATTCTTATTGCTTATTCTTATCACTTGGTGTATGTTCTGTGTAGTGTATCGAGAAGTGAGGAAAATACTGCTAGTTGTAAAATTTGTACAATTTTATTTATTTTGGGTTTGGTAGGTCGACCTAGACTAAGTTGTATTTGGTTTGGAGACAGTCAGCTGATAGACATGAACAGCAGTTAGTACCCTCCATAGGAAAGATCAACTAGTAAATTTATTATTTGGAGTTGAGGTTATACTTGCAGTATGAAAAATAACCATTTGTTAACTAAACTTAGTTGTTATGCCTTGATTACAATGATTAGTATATAAAATTATTTATGGAACCTCTTACCCCTACCATGAAATACAAGATACATGGACTTTAAACATTCATGTAAATTTCAAACATGCTATTGTTTAATCATAGAAACTAGTGACTTTAATGAAGGCAGGTTCTCTTACGAAAACCAAACTAATGAATGGTCTTGGTTGTAAAAAGGAAGTGGATCCTTGTTTTTGAATTATTGTCCTTCACTAAAAGGTGAAGTGATGGTTTGCTACATTGAAAGTTTCATCTCTTGTCATTTCTACTAGGGAAGGGAGGGTTATTGTTCCTAACCCATTTTCCCCCGTTCCAAATGCTTCTGCTAAACTGAGCCAATCCTTTGTCATTTCCTGAACATATTTCATGTACGCATAGCAAGCTTGGGAAGTCTTTAAAGCTCTCATAATCCCCATCAGCCCTCCAAAGCCATCCCAAATAAATACCCAAGCTTTGGAGCAGTGAAGTGTCTTCTATGAAAAGGCGGTTTTGTCACTTTAAAAGAAGTCCCTTAGACCTTCCAACCATCCAGATTACCATCCCAAGTTCCTCCTGTATAAACTGGACCTGCCACTGACTCTAGCAATGTTGATCTCTATGCTTGCAATGATTCCCCACTCCCACTGCAAACTGACCAATTTCTGCTCTTCCTTCAAGAACTACCTCAAATGTTGCTTTCACTGAAAAGTTTTCTCTGATGCTGTACCCAAAAGAGTGAATTTTTTTCTTTTTTGATGTTATAATGTGTTGCTAAGACTATGACAGTTCTCAATTTACATTCCAATGACTTATTTATATGAATCTCCCTCACAGTAGACAGTTAGCCTTCCTATGCAAGGATGATGCATTCTGTATCCTCAGCTCCTGAGACAGTGCCTGCCTGAAATAAGTACTTAATTAGTTATTTCATACGTGAATAAATTATATTGTAAATTTTGAAATCAATAATTAAAAAATCTATTAATAAGCACATTCTTTTGTAAATCATTTTTATTAAGTGCTCACTGTACTGGATGTTGTATAGAATGCATTATGAACTAATCAGACATGAGGTACTCATATAATCTAGACATGAAAAAACTTCATAAATTCTGATTATACCAATTCAGAAATTGAGACAATCCAGATGGACCAGCCTCAAGATTAACTTAGTTAAAAATTCCTCTCTTGGGAAGGGCACGCCTCTAACCCTCCCTTGGGTGAGGCAAAGACATAAAATGTAACCAAAATGTTTGTACCCTCATAATACCCTGAAATAAAAAAAATAAAGAAAAAAAATTTCTCTCTTAATTTTTGAAAAATAATAGTAACTGTATTCAAAGACCCCAGAACAATTTTAAATTATTTTATACAAAATAATTGATATCCTAATTAGGAATTAATTATTCTTATCTATTTTTATTAAAGTAGATTCTCTTAAGGACTTCTTTTAGAACACAGTTTTTTTTAGGCCATATTGATTTACAGTATGTGCTTGAAAGCAATGACACTTAATGGGAAAGGAACTCAAGGTAGGAAAAGAGTGTAGAATTGAACTTGGACCACAGTTCATGCAGAAGGTAGATAGACCCAGAAAAAGTTACATTTAGGCCAAAAGATCTTCTGAAATTCCTTTCTTCAGTTTAAGTCCCAATATCTTAAAAGCCTCCAACAAATATGTTACTTTCTCTCACACACAACATACATTTCCCCTCATCCAAATCTATTTTCAGGAAAGCATCTGAAAAAATTTTAAAGAATGTTCCTTATTCCGTGGTCCCTTATCCCTAAATTTCATTTTAATAGAGATCAATACCTTGAAGTATTTAATAGAAAATAAAATTTTGGGTGTATTTGCAATCAGATGGTGGGGAAATATCTGCGTGAAGGGGGAAGAGCCTTCCTTAGATCTGTGAAATCACTCCATTTTAGCTGTTGACTTCTACCACAACTGTGACTTTTACGAGCCTTGCACTAGGTGAAGGGTACAGATATCGGGATATCAGTTTCATCTCTTTGTGACAGTATACAGTCTTTCCCACTCTGACCAAAAATTCAGACAAAATTCAAAGTCTTATTCTTTATTATGAAGTAGGTAAATGTGTCCTGCTGAACTCCTGTAGGCTTCCAGGGCTTATCTAGAGACAAAGCAAATCTTTCTTCTTTTCTAAATTTTGGTGAATATTGAGTGAGCATCTGAAAACATTTTTTTTTCCCAGAAGTAGGTCTTCTGAGTACCTTAGCCTTTTGTCTCAGCTAACCTTAAAATTTCAGTGTGAATTTTCTGTTATCAAATAGGAGTTACTGCACTTTTAATATGTGAGGTACCTTTCCACCAGTACTCCAGCTTGAGTTTATTATAAAGAAGTTCAATCTATGACCAGCTTAACGATTGTGTAATCTATCTGGAAACATGGAATGGAGTAGAGAGCCAGAAACTGATTCTTGGTTACAGCTGATATCAAGATCGATCTTCTTCTCAGAGGAAACCAAATATTAATTTGCAGTCAAATTGCGTGTAGACCTATGGTGGCTGGAGTGGGTAGGGGAGGTGCTGAGCAGAGAGAAATCCAAAATAGAACCTGTGATTAATGGAATACCAACAAAATCATGGTAAAGAGATACCTGTCTAGGCTTTAATGTCTTAACTTGGCTGGCTGGTGTCCTTATGTGTAAAATGGGCAGCATTTCTCTCCCCTGCCTATCTGAAGGGGCTGGCTGAGGATAAATGAGATATGTGGAGTTTCTTTTAAAATAAGCACTGTTAATGTTTAACAAATGACTGTCATAAAGGCAAGTCACAGAATAAGAGTTATTTGCGATCCATATAGCTGGCAGAGAACACATCAAGACCATATAAAGAACATCCACAAATCAATTTAAAAAAGATGGCATACCCAATAGAAAAGTGGATAAAAGATTTGAATAGCCACTTTTCAAAAGAAGATATCTAAAAAGTCAATAAATATTCAAAAGATACTCAGCCTCACTAGTCATCAGGTAAATGCAAATTAAAACCACAATGAGATACTACCACATATTGACCCAGAATTGCAAAAATGAGAAATACAGCAAATATCAGGAGCTACTGGATCTCTTACAGTGCTGGTGGGAGTACAATCAAGACAACTATTCTGGAAAACTCTCTCATAATATCTTCTAAAAGCTGAGCATAAGCATACCCTATAACCCAGAAATTTCACTCTTAGCTACTCACCCAACATAAATGCTTTGATATGATTAATGCAAGACATGTATGAGAATGTTCACAGCAGTACTATTCATAACAGTTAAACACTGGATTCAAATGCCCATCAACACTATAGGTAAAAACATTATAGTAAGCCAAAAGAGTACACAAAGGAGTACATACAGTATGATTCCATTATGTGAAGTACAAACATAGTCAACAGTAATATATGATGTTATGAGTCAGGATAATAGTTACTCTTTATTAGGAAGTGATTGGAAAGAGACTTGAGGGGGGCTTCCGGGATGATAGCTTTCTTCTGTTTTTACATCTGGCTGCTGTTACTTTGGGACATTCAATTTGTGAATATTCATTGAGCTGAAACTTAGATTTTCTTCACTTTTTTGTATATGTATTATACTTCAATAAAATTTAAAAAAGAACAACTGACATGTTTTATTAGGATCCTGATCTCCTTGGTTGGTTCTGATATTGGTTGAGTGTGTGCTCACAGGCAAATAATTTGATCTCTTTGTGTCTAGCTTATTTTCTGAAAATGGGTTAATACTTATTCTACCTTGCAGGAATCTATCAGGTTCAATTAATTAATGAATTGCTGTAAAGGCAGCTAACGAAAGGAGCTTATCTGAAGCAAAATATCATTTTTATTGAAGTGTTTCAAGAGGCAACCTTTTATTTTAGTTAACAATATTGTATTGTATGTTTGAAATTTGCTAAGAGAGTAGCTCTAAAGTGTTCTCATCACAAGAAAAAATATAACTATTTGAGCTGATGGATGTGTTAATTAGCTTGATTGTGGTGACCATTTCACAATGTACATCTATATCAAATCAGCACCTTAAATATATACAATTTTTATTTATCAATTTTAACTCAATAAAGCTGGGGAAAGAGTAAAATTTTTTTAAAAAGAGGCAACCTATTATGCCATGGTCTCCCTGTTCTCCATTAGAATTAGGCATGTAGTCTATGGTTCTTTCTAACTATTCTCATTATTTTATATTTGTTTGTCAATATTTATATTGACTTCCCACATTGCTTACAGTAGCTATGTAAAGTGTGCAAAAGAAAAACAACCTGTACAATTTCTTCTGAATATTGTGATATCAGCAAGCTTTTCCTGGAAAAACTTTGGTCAGTTCCATGAAAAGTTCTGCAGCAGTACTATTCCTACTTAAAGTTTAGTAATCATGTCCTGTCCTACTTAGACAAGGAGGCCAAAACTACCCCTAAGAAGAAAAAAACGGGTAGATAGGTAGAGAGGGAGTACTAAAATTGAACCAAATAAATGTGGAGTGCTTTTAACCTCTCTCAAATAATAATGATCTTATAAAATGCTCCTGTTGATGTCCTTGGAGGAAAATGCACTATAAAGTTCAGTAAGGTCTCAATTTTAAAATAATTTATTTCCAATAGCCTTTCAAGAATCCAAACAGCAGCTTGCACAATTGTCCTGTGTTGTTTCCTTGGAGACCTCATACTCTTCATAAGAGGAGAAACTCAAAGTTTTATTGGCTGTGCCCCTGCATGCACAGATGCCTAGCTGCAGCTAAAATTAAGAGGCATCTCAGGAATCTTAATAAATTAAGAAACAACAAACTAGCATTACCTAGACATAGCTAATGAGGTAAGAAACCCAATTTCCTTTTAAGAAATTCAATAAACAACCCTATCAGAGACAGGAGCTGGGTAAGTTCTTCTTTGGAGCACAGTGAAATAGGACATTGTACTTTTTTGATTCTGTCATTAGTCTGAAATCTTTTATGACCTCTCAACTAGCTATGTACCTATGGGATAGAGAGTGGTTTCCATCTTCAGAGAAAATTGGTCCTTACCTCTAATCAGGACAGAATTTTGAATCTCTCCACTTTGCTTTCTGCCTAGAGAGAATGACAGCAAATGGTTCATTTCATCATGGTCTAACTCACCCAGTCCACTCTCCTATTTGTCCTTATTTGCCCTCTTATCCAATATTCCTCCCTCATCCTTTCTTCTGCTTATTTATCCTCTGCCTTCGTCTTTCCCTTCCTCTGTCCCTCTCCCTCCTTTATTCTCTCTCTCTCTCTTCCTTACTTAATTTCTTTCACATTCTTTCTACCTTTCTTTCCTAACTGTGATGGCAGACATTTTGCTGTCAGGCTTTGCCCATCCTGCATGTGTTTTTCTAGAAGTGTGCATATGTGGAAGTTGGAGATTGTGACCAACTGCGATTGTATGAGTGTAGAGGACCTGTATGCGAGGATGTAAACATCTGATGATGACGTTTGTATATATGTGAATAAGGACAATTATAGATGTGCCAACTGGCAGAAGAAAAAAATTTCATCCTTATCTTTTCCAAAGTGACTTTGAGGTTCTCCTTTGTGATTTTCATTGTAGATAACTAGATAGGAGAACTTCCTTACTCTGTGGTTACCACCTACATCCTTTGTTAACACACATACCTTCTCTCTCTTTAAAATTGTGTTTTGTAAGTGTAGTCAGATGGGACGATGGAGATTGCATGTGAGCAGAGGAAATACATGCACTATGTATTCTACCATTCTACCCTATTTGCATATGGCGTTCATGATGCCCTGGGGTACAGAATTCCTGTAGACTCACTCAGTGTGAGAGTTCAGAAAGACTCAAAATGAGCAAGAAAGATGTTGTTAGAGAGGCCATGCTTTCTATTCCTACAAGAACTTGGTTCTAACACAGAAAGAAGGCAGTAATAGCATTCTTAAAAAACATGATTTATCAAGGAACCCTATCATATTCTTTCTTACTGGTATCACTTCCCCATATTATCCAGCCACTTAAGTTGAAAGCAATGAATATAAGGGAAAGGTAGAAAAAAACCATTGTTCTTTTTCCTCTCAACCTTTTCATATTCATTAGTATGCTGAAGATAGAGAGTATTGGTATAATATGAGTATAACAATAAGCCAAAGAAAAACAGTCGAGTTAGTTTTGTGGAGTGTTTCTATTGTCCTGGTATAGAACAAAATGCCTATACATGTATGGGCTATGAAATAGAAATTGTGTTATTTTGGTGATTCCACATAAGTGTTTCATGCTCTTATATTTGCTGCTGATCCTGGTATTGCACGATGTAAAGATGAATGATAAAGTTCATACTATTAATTTGAATTTTTTTATTTTACTGTTTATAATAACATTAAATAGTAAATACAAAGCACTATTACAAGTTGAGGGGATGAAAGGCAAGCTTCAGAAGAAAGGGAAAAAAGCTTTATATTTTAGTACCTCTAATGGCATTTTTTAAAGCAAAGAGCCCCACATTTTTGTTTGTCACTGGACCCTGCAAATTATGTGGCTGGCCCTACTCAAGTCTGATAGTGTTTCTGTTGCTTTTTGTTTTTGGTTCTGTTTGGGGGTAGGGTGTTAATTTTCACCCATCAGACAGGGCCTGGTGAACATTTTACTGCTCAAAAAGAGCAGAACAGAAACAACTATTTCTCCTCCTTCCTATTAATCTATAACCCTGTAATATAACTGCTATGCAGTTTCTCTGTTGGATTCATAGTTCCTACCTACTCATTAGAACAATGTAACTATAAGATGGCATTAGAAATGAGATCAGAGTAAAATTTTTCCAGTTTGTATATACGTAGTTATTCATTCAACGTATATTTATTGTCTATTATGTGGTAAGCACATTTCTAGGTGCATGAATTATGGCAGTGAAAAACACAGGCAAAGTTCCTGTCCTCATAAAGCTTAAATGCTGTATTTTGATAGTATTTAATATGTTACTAACTGGGGAAGAATGATGAATCTTGGATTCTCCATTCAGCAAATAACATAGTTTATGGCTTCTCCTTCGTCATGAGTTCACACACTTCTGTCTACATAATCATGATAAAAAGGAGTGTGGAGTGATTTAGATGATAGAACTCTTTGATTTAGGTATGAAAACTTTCCTTTTTCCTAATGGCAGGTATGAAATTTTCATTCAAAGTGAATTTCCATTCAAATTATCAAAGTAATTGTTTCAGCTCTTTGTCTTTGTCTATGTAACAATCACTAAATATTTTAGCTACTTGAAGTCACCTAATTAGTTTAACGGGTGAATAACACCTTTCTCATTCATCCTGGCTGAAAACATAACTGTCACCTTTGGTCTCTTCTCTTGCAGTCCACTCTAATCAGTTCCACTCCACAGTAGTCCTGAGATCCATTTCTTCCTCTCCATTACCTCTTTTTTTTTCCTTGATTATTATGAGATTTAATATATTTTATGTGCTCATCATATTCTTATTTATTTATTTATTTCAGGATGTTATTGGGGTACAAACATTTTGGTTACATGTTATGACTTTGCCACACCCAAACCAGGATTTGAGGTGTGCCCTTTCCCCCCTACCACGCTCACTGTGTCCATTAGTTGTGAGTTTCCCCACCCCCAACCCCCTAATCCCTGGAGAATGTTACTACCGTGTGAGCACCTTAGTGTTGATCAGTCAGTGCCAATTCGATGGTGAGTACACGTGTCCATTACCTCTTCACTGCTCATTATCTCTCACCTGGATTGCTACAATACTTTGCTAGCTGATCTCCCCGTTTCTCAATCCTGAGGCCACTCTCCTCACAGTTGTCATATTCATCATCCTAAAGCACGAATGTGTGTCACTTGAGATCCCAAATCCTTTAGTGGCTTCCCACTGCCTCCTGGATACAATCCATACCCCTCAGCCTGGCATTCAAGATCCTTTACAGTATGGTTCCAATGTACCTCTTCAACTTCATACTTTTACATCCCGAACCACAACCAATACTGACCTCTTGTTCTTTTTTCAAATATTTCATGTTGCTCGTGCTGTTCCCTCCCCTTTAACCCACATCTATGCACCTACAAATCCTACCTATCCTGTAAGTTCAAATGTCAGTCTATGAAGCCTTTCTTTAAATCCTCAAGCCTAAAATGAAAAATGGAAATAAGTTTTCAATCCTCTGAAATTCCAATTATTTTATTTGAACATCTCTTACAATACTTATCTCTTTCCATCTTTCATTATATACTTTTGCACTATAATTTTGTCATTTGAAATATTTTATATTTATGTTAATAAAATTATTGTGCTTTTATTATAATTATCTAGTATAATAATTATACTAATCTGTCTTTGGAGATTTAAAACTCATATCTGGTCCATAGAATGTACTGAAAAAATGTTAAAATAATGAATGAATATATAGATGGATAACCGAATGGTATTTTCCCCCCCAGATAATGAGCTGAATACCAAGAGGCATAATGAAGACTGGAAAACCTTCTGAAAATCTCAGCTGAAAAATCCCTTTAAATACAAAGTGTAAATATTTAGCAAATGAAAAAAATATGACCCATAATGAACAATCTTATTTGTGGAAACAAACACTTGTATTCTAGTAAACTGAAACAAAACAAACAAAAAACAGAATAGTTAATCTTGTGGCGTTATCTAAGATGAGAAACAGATCTCATAAATTCCTTATTCCCTCACCCCACCACATTCTATCCCTGAAATATCTTGAATCATGTCCCTTCCTATCCACTCCCACTGCCTTTGCCAAGAATTTTATATTCTTTTATCTGTATCATTGCAAATTGCCTAGTGTTCTTACCAGTTCTAGTTTTACTAAACTTCACAAATGCCTTAAAAGTAACTGAAATACTAATCATTCCCTTACTTTAAAACCTTTGCCTATTCCCCATTGTCTACCTAGATACAGTCTAACTTCATTACACAGGTATTCAAAGCTTTTCACAGTCTGACCCCAATCTATTTGCAAAGCTCATCATTGATTTTTCATCATCTTCTAAATCAATTATCTATGTTTAGAAAGAATCCCATGTGATTAGGTGTACAGAAGCAAGAACTCAAATTTCTAGCCTCCTTTGCTGCTAGGAAGCAGGCATGTAACCTAGGATCTGCCAAATAGGCACTCAAATGAGACATTAATTTGCAAGTGAGTAACATGAAAATCTGGCTCATTTTTCTGGCACAAGTGGTGGCAGAGGCATCCAACTTTCAGGAGTAGCAGCAGCACAATCATGGCGTTCGTACTGATGGTAGTAGCAGTTACAGTCGAGTTCCTGGCACTTGGTGTTTGGCAGTAGCAGAAGCTGCAATTTCCTCCTCATTAGGCCACTTCTATGGTGTGGTTTTGGGTATATTCCTGGAAGCTTAGCCTTAAGCCTATTTCTTCAGCCCTCTCAATGATACTGTGAGCCACCTAATATCCATTAACAAATATCTTTACTGCTTTAAATAACAGGAGTAGGTTTTGTTGCTTTCAACTAAGAACTTTAATGAATACAATCCTTGATCAGTCTTATTTTATATACATATATATACACCTCTCTCTCTCTCTCTCTCTCTCTCTCTCTATATATATATATATATATATATATATATACACCAATTTCTGTCATCTATACTGCCAGATTAGATTACTGACTCATGGCTCCATGCCTTTCTTCCTGTGCTTCTCTTTTCTTAACATGCACTCCATTCTCTCCACTCTCTGAAGCCTAGATAATTCCTGCTACTCTTCAAAATATGGTATTGAAATACTTTGAGCATATATCCCAAGGACCCTAGCCACCTTTTTAATTTACTTCAGCACAGAGTTCACAGCCTTCTTTAATATCCCAAAGTAGGCCGTCTTCCAATGAAATTCATAGTCTTGATGTTGCCCTTGAAGACATAGCACCTGGCACAAAGAATTTCCCAAAATGTTCCTCCCCTTAAAACAGCTTGACTTCATTGTTTTTTCTTTAATTAAATTCAATGTTTTAATTAAATTTAATGTTTTTGTTACAAAAGTAGTACATAAATATATCCTCATTATAAAAATTCAAGCAATACAGGAAATACAGCAATACAGGAAAAGCAAAAAATAAATCACATATTAATAAACACCTGCTAATCCCAGAGCAATAAATGTTTCTGTGTTATTTCTGTGTTATTCGTGCTCTATCTCCAAGCACATAGTAGGAAATCAATTAATATTTATTCTATGAAGAAAATGATTCTCAAAAAACACTGGAGAATTCTGGTTTTTGGTCCAGCATATAATAAGCTGGAAGTCACCACTCCATCCTAACAAGTAAAATGACAAACAAACTAAAACATCAACTCATCTTAGGTCCATCAGAGAAATGAGATTACAGAACAAACCACTGTCACCTGAACTAGAGAGACCAACAGGCAAATGAAGAAAACTGCAGCTTGCTGGGACAAAAACCCACAAGCACAAACCTCCTTCAGGAATCAGTGCTGTAGTAGGGAAACCTGGGCTATAACTGATTAATTGCTGGAGGCTTAGTGTGGACAAGTCTGAGAGAGAAAAAATGTCAGGGGGATCCAGTTATTGGGGGGTTTCCCATACTTTGGGGAGTTTTACCTCCTGGAGCTCTACCAGATTCTCACAGTAAATACTGGAGAAAAATCTCCTCATGCTTCCAGCAGGAGGAGGAGAAAAGAAACCATTTTGAAATATGAGCATTCTGTTCTTCTTCACAAGGTCTGTCCTCAGAAGAAACTATTTAACCAGAGATTAACCTGCTGGGTTTTAAGCAGAGCCTAACTGACCTGGAGGAAAGGAAATATCCAACTTTAGATTACTCTAGCCACCTGTCACACTAAAGGGGGATAGAGACATATAAAGTTCACTGTCAAGAGGTAGATGATTACCAAAAGACTGAGACCTACTCATAGGACCATAGAACACTTTCCCCTCCCTCCATATTTTACCACCACATTACAAAAGACATATTTATAGCAGTTCCTTTTACCCAGTACATCATGTCTGGCTATCAAGAAAAAACTACAAGATGTATGAAGAGGCAAAAAAGACAGTTTGAAGAGATATAAGAACAGACTCAGATATGGCAGGGATGTTGAAATTATCAGACTTGGAATTTAAAACAGCTATGATTAAGATGCTAAGTACTCCAATGGATAAAGTAGAAAGCACTCAAGAAGAGATGGACGATGTAAGGAGAGAGATGGAAATTTAAGAAAGAACCAAAAAGAAATGCTAGAGATCAAAAACATTTCTGTAATAGAAATGAAGAATGCCTTAGACTAGACACGTCTGAGGAAAGAATCTCTGAGCTTGAATATATCTCTATATTTGTCAAAGCTGAAAAAAAAAACAGAAAAAATGACTTTTAAAAAAACCAGAACAGAATATTCAAGATTAGGACAACTACAAAAGGTATAATATACACATAATGAGAATTCCAGAAAAAAAAGAAAGAAAGAGACAAAGGAAAAAATTTCTTACAGATATCTTCTTATGAACATGTGCAAGATTACTCTTGGATATATAAGCTGAAGTGAAATTTTGCGATCATAAAGTACATAATTTTAAATTTATTTATAAAATTTAAATTGTATTATCAAATTACTTTCTAAAACGGCTGTATTGATTTAGACTACCACCAAAGGAGTATGAAAATAATGTTTCCCCCATATCTTTAGCAATTATTAGTATTAGTGTTTTGTTTTTCTATTTTTGTTTCTTTTGTTTATTTATTTTTGGTCAATCCGGTAGATCAAAAATGATCTCTCACCCAGCAATTCCACTCCTAAATATAGATCCAAGAGAATTAAAAACATATGTCCATGAAAAAATTATACACAAATCTTTATAACAGCATTATTCGTTATAACCAAATAGTAGAAATAGTCCAAATGTCCATTAAGTGATAAATGAATAAATATAATGTGATATATCCATACAAAAGAATACTATTGGGCAATAAAAAGAAATGAAGTACTGATACTTGGTACAACAAGGGTGAATCTTAAAAACATTCTGTTAAGTGAAAGAAGCCAGTCATATAGTACCACATATTGAATGATTTCATTATGCAAAATATTTGGAACAAGCAAATCCACAAAAACAGAAAGTTAATTAGCATTTGCCTAGGGCTAGGGGTGGAGTAGGGAATTGGGAATCATAAAGCTTAAGCATAAAGGGTGCAGGGTTTCATTCTGAGGTTACAAAAGATTCTAAAATTGATTTTAATAACGGTTTCACAACTCTGTGACTATACTAAAAGCTATTCTACTGTACATTTAAAATAAGTGAGTTATATGGCATGTGAATTATATCTCAAAAAAAGCTGTTAAAAATGATCTATCATTGTCATTCTTATTTGCATCTTCCTGATTACTAGTGACATTACACATCTTTTCATATGTGTAGGGAGATTTGTACTTTATCCTTTGTGAATAGTCTGTTCATGCCCTTTCACCATTTATTGTGATTATTATTATTATTATTTGTTTGGAGGAGTTAAAAAGAATATACTTTTTGGGACAACTGGATAGCCACATGCAAAATAATAAAGTTGTACCCTTATCTCATACCATATAAAAATTAACTCAGAATAGACTAGAGATCTAAATATAACAGCAAAATCTTTGCAATCTTAGGATAAAAGAAAGGGGTAAATCTTCATGTTCTTGGCAATGGTGTTTTAGATATGACATCAAAAGTACATGTAACATAAAAAATAGATTAATCAGACTTTGTTAAAATTAAAAATATCTGTGAACCAAACGTTGCTATCAGGAAAGTGAAAACAATATGAAAAATGAGATAAAATTTTGCAAATCATCTATCTGGCAAAGGTATAATATTCAGAATATATAAAGAACTCTTACAACTCAAGAGCAAAACAATGACCCAATTAAAAAATAGGCAAAGTACTTGAAAAGACATTTCTCCAAAGAAGAGGTACAAAATGGTCAAGAAGCACATGAAAATATGTTCAACATCATTAGTCATTAGGGAAATGTAAATCAAAGTCACAATGAAATGCCACTTCAAACCCACTAGGATGGCTATAACAAAAATAACAAAAAGTAACAAGTACTGACAAGGATTTGGATACAGTGGAACCCTTGTACATTGCTGGTAAAAATGTAAAATGGTGTAGCTGTTATGCAAAGAGTTTGGTGGTTCCTCAAAGTTAAGCATAGAATTTCCATATGATCCAGCAATTCCACTCCTAGCTATAAGCCAAAAAGAATTAAAAATAGGTGTTCAAACAAAACCTGTATACAGATTTTCATAGCAGCATTATGAAGAGAGGGTGAAGCAAGATGGCAGAATAAGACTTTCAGCAATCATCTGCACACAAAAACCATAAATTTGAAAAATTTTTCATGCACAAAAATACCTTCACACATGTTAAGGAAACTGGGTGAGAGATCACAATACTTGGGATTAGCATAGAAATAAGAAAAAGAGACATTGAAGAGAATAGGCAGGAAAGTTTTACATTACACCTCCCCCAACCCCAGGTGCATCACGCCTCCCCCAACCCCAGGCATCACAACATGGAGAGAGATAACATCTGCTTGGAAGAAAGAAAGGAAAATAAACATAGGTCTTTTTCTTGGACCCCAATACCAAATCTGTCACAGTAAAACCCAGCACTGGGTAAGCTTCCATAGTGCCAGACTCCAGGCTAATCTCTAGACTTATCCTCCAGAACTTCCCTGATGCCAGGCAGGACCCCGTAGCCGCAGGCCTCAGACCTGAATGGCAGACTTGATTTCTTTTTTACAACACTGCCAAGTTGACTTCAGTTTCTTATGTATCCAGACAGCCCTCAGCAGCAGGTAGGCCCAAGTGGCCCCAGGCTTCAGGCCTACCCCAGCACCATGCTGGCCCAAACAGCAACCAGTTTCAAGCTCACCCCAGCATCTTGCCAGTCCTACTAACTCTTGGCTCCAGGCTCTCCACAACATCATGCCATCCCCAGCAGAAACAAGCTTGAGGTATACAGGCTCCAGGCCACCCAGAAGACCCAATCAATGGGTCCACCCAACTGGATTCAGGATCCAGGCCTAACCACCTGCTGACTCAGGTACCAGGCCAAGGACTCCAGTAGCAAGACTTCCCAGAATATCTAGATGGGCTGTTAAAGATAATTCCAAGACAAAGCCAGTCTACAAAGACTGGAATAAGTACCCACTTGTACAAATATGTAAAAATCAATGCAGGACTACAAGGGTCAAGAAAAATTGGGGAAGCTGTGTGAAGATTGGATAATGAAAGCATTCTTCCATCCATCATTTAATGCAATGTGAATTGAGCGCCTATTTTGTGCCAAGTCTGAGATGAACTCATGTTGGTTTCAGTTTTTTTAAGTTAAAATTTATGTAAAATGAATGTATTCTACTAAGTGAGGTATCCCAAGAATGGAAAGACAAGCACCACATGTACTCATCATCAATTGGTATTAACTGATCAACACATAAGTACACATATAAGAATAACATCTATTGGACGTTGGGCGGGGGGAGGAGGGAGGGGGGAGGAG
>CAUYSK010050133.1:0-62521 GCA_963575035.1 Avahi laniger | reverse complement strand
TTTCTATTTTTGGTAGAGACGGGGTCTCGCTCTTGCTCAGGCTGGTCTTGAACTCCTGAGCTCAAACAATCCGCCCGCCTCAGCCTCCCAGAGAGCTAGGATTACAGGCGTGAGCCACCGTGCCTGGCCTACTTTCTTTCTGAACTCTTACCCACTGGATAGTGGAGGATAAAATAACTGAATGTCTAATTCAGTTTAAATTTAGCTTAAAATGATCATTTAAATAGTTATCTTAGGTCATTATTTCTCTCAGAAAGACTCTTGTTCCCTGTTGGTTTCCTTAAGGTAGCATATAGAAGAAGGGGTTGTGTGGCCTTCATATCCTCAAGGCATTGGGGGAGGAGGCCTCTGGCTTCATGCCGGCCCACTGGAATGAATGTATTGGCATGGCAGCTGCTGTTCAATGGAAGGATGTTCACTCCGTTGCTGGATGCTCTACTGGCCTGCAATGTGAGAACTTGTAGCCCATTCTTTTGGCTCAGGCACGTTTCAGTGTGCTTCCTAGGTTATCCAATCCAAACTTGACTTCCTCTGATATTATAGACCTCTTCCAATATCTGACTGAGACACCCATTGAGCGTGGCTTGAGTAATCTGTGACACTGCCGTCACTGTAGAGCCATCTTTCCTTCACTATGCCAATATCCTGTGGCAAACTTTCCAGCCTAATTCTTAGGTACTTCCATGTCCTAAGACACACAGAAAACAAAGATGGTTTAGGAAAGCTAAATCTCAGGCCTCTCTCTGCCTTCCCCTGCCATGCCATCTTGTTTATGTGGTTATATTCTAGGTTGCTACATGACAGCATCCTCCCTGTGTCCCATCTTGAAGAGAGGGGAACAGAAGACTCTCATGCCTAAGGACTTGTTGCACTTAGCTGATACTTGCTTCCCTCCCCAAGCCACATACTATAGAAGGGGCGCTTAGGACCTACTCATCTGGCTATTTTAATTTCCTTCCTCCTTCTCTGAGACTTCTTCCTATATTTCCTCTAGGACACAACGTGTGAGATTTTATTAATATTGTATTTCTACATTGTATCTTTCTTATTTCTGACTCCAGCAAAGGTATAACAGCAGTCAGAATCATTACTCTTAACTTACAAGGGGAAATTTATGGGCTGAGTCTTATAAATTTAGCTGTTTATATGCTAATTAGGAGGAATAAAGAATTTTCTTGAAAAGCAGATCCACTCTCAAGGTAGCAGCCTTGTTTGCAAGGATATTGTCTTATTACACAATTTTGTTGTACACATCAGCAACAATATTATTGTGACAAATCCTAGGGATTCCTGGCTAGTTTTAGTAGCCTTATACTTGGAAAGTCCTAAAAGAAAAGCACATTGATAATTTTTAAACCATTATCTACTATAGGCTGGGTGCCATGGTCATGCCTATAATACTAATACTTTGGGAGGCTGATGCAGAAGGATTGCTTGAGCCCAGGAGTTTGAAGTTGTATTGAGCTATGATGATGCCACTGCACTCTAGCCTGGGAAACAGAGTGAGACCTTGTCTCAAAAAAAAAAAAAAAAGTGTAAACCAATTCCCATTATAATATATGAAGGACTTCTTTATTTATTTTTTATTTTTTTAATTCAGGATATCATGGGAGTACAAACATTTTGGTTATGTATCCCCATAACATGTAATGCATTTGCCTTGCCGAAGCCAGGGCTGCAAGCATGTTGTTCCCCCATACAGTGTGCTCCACTTCCATTAATTGTGGGTTTACCCCCCACCCCCCCTACCTGACTGGCACCCAGTGAGTATTACTACCACGTGAACACCTTAGTGTTGATCAATTAGTACCAGTTTGATAGTGAGTACATGTAGTGCATGTTTTTCTATCCTTGTGATACCTCACTTCAAAGGATGGGCTCAATCTCTATCCAGGATATAAAGGACCTCTTTAAATTTGTGACATGATTAAGACATTTGAGTTGAATACCCTAGGGTGCAAGGAATAGAGTCTCATTCAGGTCTTCCAAAGTCATGGGATGTTTACTGTGAGGACATATGTGATATATCTGTTAAGTCTTATTGGTTGCAGTCAATGGGAGCTGTTTCAGGCTAACATAGGTAAAAATAGAATTTAATAGAATGGCAGGTGGTAGCACATGGAATTAAAGGGCGGGCCAAAGACATCTGGATATAAGGGACAATCTCTTTAGGGTGCTGTTAATGGGACAGATTTTCTCCAACTGTTTATGTCTTTGTGTAGCTCCCTTCGTGACTCTCTTAAGAGAGAGGCTAATTGGTCTGCTTGGGGTCAGGCACCCACCTCTTGGCCAGGGGAACACAGTTCCTCTGAAACTGCACAATGGTAGTGGAAGAAATGGAGCAGAGAGTCAGTTGGAGAGGACAAGCTGAGTTCAGTTTAGGGCGTGTGGCATTCCTTATCATGACAGACTATCTAGGCAGAAAGTTTATAATCTGGCTGCTGAGTCAGACTAAGTTAGTGCCACTTTCCCCATAGAATGTGTGGAATGGCTAGAATTTATGATTACTTTTTTTAAGAAACAGGAAAGAAAAGAGATTTTAAAAGAGATTTTTTCTTTAATTATTAAATAATTTATGGAGAATTCTCTTTTGCATCTTTTTAAACAAACTATAACTATTTAAAAATAATACTGTTTTATTTGCCTTTGCTTTCTTGGTATAAAATTTTTAAAAGGTTAAAAAAATAAAATAGTATTTTAAAATCGTTGTTATGTTTCGGTTTGGTTATCAAATATTATGATGGTTTCTTTTATAAATTCTCTCTTAAAACAAACTGTCCTCAAGAAGCTACAGACCATGGTAAAAGTAGCTTTTCTCAAAGAATCAGCAAGTGTGGGAGAGGAATCCCTGGCTTTGGAAGCCTGGACTGTCTTAACCATCACTATTGCCCAATGTCTCAGAACTAAGTCATGGCAGAGCCAGAATTCACAGCCGGTTTTTAATGAAAGGATTCTGTCCCTTCCCCAAGACTAGAAATGGCACCCTTGAATTTCTTTATAGAGGAATTTACGTGAGACTACATTGCTGAACGTCAGGGATAGGTCAGAATTGACTTAAGGGATCTCTGAGACTGGAACCGAGTTAAGCATGTATGGCTTGGAAGGATAGAGCTGAAATCAATGCAGAGCTAAGAACTGAGTCCTTGTTTCTGCCCTCATTACAGGACTTGACACTTGGCATGTGTACCCCTGTTATATTCAAATTCAGAAATAGATTAAATATGGGTCCACACTAATTGTCTAGCCCTTGTTCCCCAGTATGAAGCATTCCTTCTCAGGCCACTGCCTCAGCTGATTAGATCAGCTATGCCCTTTCTTTCTGCTTATCCCTCAAGACTTGGCTGGTCCTCCCCCTGCCTCCTTCTTAAGCCATGTGAAGCCACTTCACTAATTTTACTTAGAACTAATGTCATCATGTATTAATAATTGTTAATAATAGTAAATAATATTAACCAATAATGCCCCATATTGCCACTTTTCTTCTTTTCCCAGCCAGATGCTACCTATCATTTATGCTTCTCCATCTGTGACCTTTTCATGTCTAAATAATATTTCTGTCCTCTATACTTGTAGATTATATTGTTTATGCCTCAATTTAGCAATTATGACCTATATCATGCCATATATTGTTTCTCACTTTCTATTGTTTTTTCGTTGTCTTCTCAGCCATACTATACTTCACTATTAATCTGTTTGCATCTGGAAAAATGTCTAGTGTAGTTTGTTGCACGTGGAAGCATGCCGTTTAATGCTGTGGTTTTCTAAATTATAAAGAAAAGTGAGATCAATTGGGTTCAGTTCAGGTTCCCAACTCCCTCCTTGCCCATGACTACAACTTTATCTAATTAAGAGTTAAACTTTTGTTTAAAAATTTTAGAGGACAAAAAAAAGAAACAATTTATTAAACAGATCTACATGTATTTTTTATTTGTCCCACCTAATTACAAACCCTGAAACCTGGTCCTGTGCTTCTTCACTCCTTGGTCTGATTCTGAATAAATGGAAGGTATTTAAAAAATATTAAAATGAAATCAATAAGATTATAATGGTATTTATATCTTATGAATTTTAATTATAATAGAATTAAAAAAGATATTAAATTAATTTTTAAGTCAAAGATAGTTGGAATACCTTTAACTTATCACAAGTCTTGAGTACATAAAACCATTCCTTAAAGAAATTCTATTATCCTAACTAAAATATAATACCTTATTTATGAATTCATTTTTATGTGTAATAATGAATAAAAGAAGTATATGAATGTATTGTGTGTATACACATGCATACACACACACCCTCTTTAAAAACTCTATTTAATAGTCTTAAGAGTCAACTTTAGATAAGCCTTTATTTGCTATGTTGACCCGTTCATCAGTTTGATTTTGTACATTTGAACTTTTCAAACCATTTCTTGAATTTTGGATTCATTTTCTTTGACAGGTAGGGAACCAAAAATATCAGCCTAATACAATTTAAAATGGTATAGACTCATTTACTATTTAATTCCTTTACCAAATATTTTTTGTGTGGCTACTCTTTATCAATTCCATCAATACATTTCCAAGTACAAATTATTTAGGATGACAAAATTCAGAGTTTTTCCTGGACATCCATGATACCAAATAGTGGCTTCCCCCACTCTCTCAGCAGCCACCTCCTGTTCCCATACATAAATGGCAGCCAGCAATGGCTAGAAACAAAGGACTGTCTCCCAGTCCCTGAATACAGTGACATTCATTCTGAGAGAAGCAGGGGCAGCTATTTGAAAGCCGACTTCTTCAGCTGGACAATAACACACAATGAGTTATTGACTTGTTTATATACGGAGCTCTTTTCAGTAACTAACTCTGACTCCCACAGTCTGGACAAATGATTGATTTCGTGGTTAGAAAAAGAGAAAGCTCTTGCGCTAAACTCTGTAGTGCAAACTACTTCTTCCCCATTTGTTCCATAACTGAATAGGACCTTATTAAAATGCACTTTCCAAAAAAATACCTGCAGCTGGCCTTTATAACCATGTTTTGTATATATAAATAAGTAATTTGTCCCAGTCTTTTGTACATTAACAGACCATTGGGAACCTTGTCAATATATATGAAGGCTGATTATCCTGTTGTTTATGCTAATCTGTATTACCTATATTGATCTGCATATAAAATATGGATCAAATATTTATTACTAGATCAGTATTTACTGATGAAAACCTTAGATTTTTGATATAGATTTAGTTTTCTTGTTGGATCTGTTGATTTATTAAGGACATTATGCACAATGGATATGTACTTCACATTTGAATCATTAGCTGTTCTTTTGAATACAGAGAAGACTATATGCAGAACCATACATCAGAGCAATGAGAGTTTGGTTGGACTAATAGGCTTTTTCCCCTTTGGCTAGTACCTTTCTGCAATGTCAATATCAATTAGGTAGACAGAACACACTAGCTTGTTTGAGTTACTGTACCTTTTCTAAAGATATTGATTGAACTCTAGATTGACTACAGTACTTTAGTTATTTTCTCCTGTGAAACAGATTTTATTTTATCTTAATATCATGTTAAAATTTTTATATAGTCTGTACGATTTTTATAAGCAGACTTTAAAATATTTTTCGGGGAGTTAAAAAGAAAATCCATCAATAGTTTGTGACCCTCATAAGAGGTGATCACTGCTGTTCTGGCTGTATTTCTCCAGCAGGAGGTTTTGAGCCTGTTTTCCTCACTAGGATGTCCATAGGAGTGCTTCCTGAGCCAGCAAATGTTTAAAAAATTCCTCAAAATTAAGAGCACTTTCAATTATAGTCACAAGTAGCTGCATGTTTTATATAGAATTATATATTTCTAATCTATGACCCTTTAGGGCTTTAGAGAAGGTCCAGTGTCTGAAACTTTAGCGTTAAAAGTTTTAAGTAAAATAGATATAGTCTGAAAGGTAACGCCCAGTGGAAATTATTTCATTGAAATCTATTGCTTCAGGTATAATTTTGTGGATTTTTTTCCTTAATTCCTAAACAAACTATTTGAGATGAACTTACTCCTTTTTATCTTATGTTTGTGTACCAGACAATTTTTTTTAAACACTTTTGTTCAGTTTTCTTTGACAGAGCCATTATGTTTTTGGTTCCTTCTGTTTCTGTTACTATTCTTGACTAGTCTCTTGATTGTTGTATTGCAGTTCCTATTAATATTGAATGAGACCAACTTTAACCTAAATATGGATGACTAATATTTGTTACATGTTTTTAAATCTTAGCACCAGGCTGACAAAAATGGTGAATTAAACCTTCCTATTTGAAAGATTTTTATGTGAACAATGAATATAGTGGGTGTTTTCTCTCATTTAAAAGGAATAAGATATATTTAGAACAAAGTTCTCCCTCCCCCATTTGGTGGGGACTTGGTTTTTCACAATTACATACAAATTTTAGCCATCTTTCTGTTTGTTTTTGGTTTTTAACTTTTAAATTTTCTACCTTTGTTAATATATGAAAAATCAGCTTCAGAAATCTCAAACCCATTGACAAAAAATTTATTTCATATATTTTAGATAAGAACAGCAAATCAAAAGCATCTAGTTTTGTCTTAATGAAGAAACAGGATGTTCTCATCAAAATTGACAAGAGAGAAGAGTTTTACTATTGTTATCCTGTCGTGGGGTTTCAGGGAAAGATATTGTTAGCACTGCATATTATTACTACATAAGGGTGAAAATACACTCTCTTAATTTGACTTTTTGCTTTCAATAATTTTCTCAAATGATTGCATTAAAAGATATCTTTTAGAATGGCTTATCTATTTCCAGAAAAGGCCCCATGTGTGTGTCCTTATATTTTGTTGACCGTTTATTTCTTAATATTTTACTGCATTTCTTATTTGGGACTATGCATGGGATGCTTTTCAGTAATGTTGGTATGTTTTTTCCTTCTCTTATGTGGATTAGTATAGTGCTTTAGAAGTTGAATATTTGAATGGACGTGATTTCTTCCAACTGTGGTGCTTTCAAAGGTAAAGGATTCCCACCTTTTAAAGAGTTACTTGGAAGCAGTTCTAAATGTCATGACTCTGGGAAACCTCATTAGAATCTGACTTACCTGCTGTGGCACCAGAGTTTCATGACTCTGTTTTTGTTTTGTTTTGCTTCCTTTTTTTTTTTAAAATATGCTCTTAAAGTTTTCGCATTTGGCGATGAATTTTGTAAAGAATAGAGAAGCTTATTGAATATTCTCCAGTCGCTCTCTTCTACATCCATTTCTCTTGAAATGAGAACTCCCCTGATACCAAAATAAACAAGACCAGCATGTTATGCCGTGGTTTAGTCTTCCATGTGTGGAAGTTGAACTTGATATTTAAGCTTTTATAGTTTTATATTTTTGTATCATTTTATCACAGAAACAAATATTCCTTGTCCGGGAGAGTGATCCTGAGAATAGTTTCACATGATGATTTTTTAAAAACTCTTCATCAGTGGTTATCATCTAAGGCAGAATTGGTAAACCACTGCCCAGTGGCCAAATTCATTCTGCCACCTGTTGTTGTTTTTTAAAAGTTGTTTTGAAGCATAGCCATGCTCATTCATTTATGCATTATCTGTTTCACACCACAATGGCAGAGTTGAATAATTTCAACAGAGATTTTATATTCCACTTCCTACCCCCACCCCAAGCCTAAAATATTTACTATTTGCCCCTTTATAGAAATGCCTGTCAACTCCTTAACTAGTGTGAGCATTAGAATCACCAAAAGATTTCTGGGCCTCTCCCCTCTACCAAAACAGAATCTTTAATATATAGAACTGTATCATCATATATCATTAGATGAAGTGTTCATAAGTTTGATACTGTTCTTCTAGCATATATGTACAGGTAGATTGAAGAGACCATATTGTTGGACCTCCCATTCTTCATTTTATCCCAAATGTAGGAGTAGGCCTTCAGGTAGGGTACGGATTAAAGATTCATGTTAATTCAAACATGATTTTCCGGGGATGCAATTGAGAAAACCTATTAAAACAAAAACATTAACAAAATAAAATTTAAAAATATGGTCAATATTTATTTTTTCTCTAATCCTCAATAAGCAGACATGCTATGGCAAGTCCATTGCTTAAGAATTGTTAAATATTCCATTTTGGAGGATTTTCTATTAGGCTCTGTTCTCTTTCTTTTTATTAACGTCAGTCTTTTTAGTGAATATTATTGTGTGAGTTTGGCGTTTTTCCTTTGTTGAAAATAGCATTTTATTTCTATAGGGATTATTTATAAAGAAATTTAGAATGGACCACATTCACTTTTTCATAACACGTGGGTTAGCAGCAGTAATAGAAGACCTTTATCTGGCTTTGTAAATGAAGCAGGTTGGAGGTAACTGTTTGGGTATTTAGATACATGATCCTTTGTCATGAAATGTTATAAATCCTTTAGCACCATGCTAGAGTGTTTGAATTGACACTTTTGGTTTATGTCCTTGACTTCTTATTCTGACATAACAGCAGCCATTTTATTCCCTACTTACAATAAAGGATTTTAATAGAAAATATCAGCCTGTTTTAAAAAAGTGTTGCTAAGCTCATTTTAATAAAATCCTTTTAAAAATTATTCACCAGCATCTAATATCTACAATTAAGTATCTTCCTGCCCCAAGTTACATTTATTAATCCTAAAAACAATAAAAAGGAAAGTGAAAAATTCAGTGTGTTAAATGTTTTAAATATAAAAATGAATTTTCAACTTATTTAACCTAGAGTTCATTTTCATGTATTAGCAAAATTAATGTCAAATCACCATCATGATTATGCTAAATTAGTTGTTTGAATAAATGTTACTATTAGGTACCTGCTTTCACATCATTTATTTATTTATTTCTAGTTGAACCTGGCTGTGAATGAACAGAAGGAGAAAATTACAGAAAAAGTCATTCTTTCAATGACAGCGAAGGAAAACCATAAAGCACAAGAAGAAGTAAGGAAATTACTTTGTAAATCGTGTTATAAAACTACAGTGAACACTAATTTTAAAATTGAGTTAACTTTTGCTTTGAGTCTTACAGTAAATCAACTCTTATTAACTGAAAACAACTTATGATAGAAAAAAACTGATCAAAACTGGGAATCATTGTATTGACACAGGCAGCCTGAAAAGTAATTGTATGCTTGAAAGAATAAATCAAACTATAATTTTCTGAAAAAAGTCTTATGGATATTTTCTCATAAATTTCTTAAATTGGTAAATTATTATTACATACAACTTGAAACTAGAAATTATAAAACATGCCAACATAGGAAAAAATGTTAAAATTTTCATGAATTTTTAGTAAACACTGAATCTTATTTTTATTATCCGACTTTCTAAGAATAGAGTTATTGTTCTGAATTTTAGAAATGGTAACAAAGTTATCTTTTATTGAGAGAAAACTATAGTTTACAAATATCAAGCCTAAGTGATCTAATCATAAGATTCTGTAGGCAATATTGTAATGAAGAACTATTAAAGCAAACCTTCTCTCCAAAGCTCATGCTGTGAAGTTGACAGCATATTCCATAAATGAAATAATAATACAAAATTGGTGTTAGACAAAAGCATAAAATGATTTTCATGTAGTTTCCTGGAATGCAAAAGCATTTAATCTTTCTGAAGAGAGGATATGAATTTGCTAATCCCCATGCACCACTGTCAGTAAATAAGTGAAAACTTGAAGGGGCCCAGTAAAATGATCATTATGCTAAATATATCATTTTTTAATGTTACCTCATTAGTAACATTGGAAATAAAAATTATCTTTTCTGAAAAATCCAATAGTATTTATGCTTATTTGGTATTTCTTCTTTATTATCATCGTCTTTATGTTTTTAGCATTATATACCTCAGTGCCTTCTTTGGTCACATATTTGCTTTATCAGCTCTGGCTCTAAGTCTTTTGTTTGCTTCAAAAATCAAATACAAGTAAAGGAAATATGTATTTGTGGTTGTATGTGTGTAACAATCTTTAAATATATTCCATGGCCTATGGGAATTGATTATGATTAATTGGAAAGTGATTAAGTTGAGTGTGTAAGTTCTACTGTTTTTATTGAAAAAAGTCTACAAGACTCTTCTTAAAAAAGTCCTTGTTGCTATCAACTTAGCCTTAGTGCCAGGTGAGTTATGAAGACACTGAAAATTGTCCCTTCCCACATGAGTAGATGGAGATGTTAGACTGTTGAATAGTCTAAAACACTTTTGGTTAGAAAAAGTCTGAAACTTTTAGTGCTGAAACATCAAGTCTAATTTATATATAAAGATGTGAAATCCTGATGGAGATTAATGAAAAATTTTGGAGTAAGCTTATTTTAATATTTTTACCATGGTTTATTTTTTATATAAATATTATATTTCTAGACATATCTTAAAACTCAAACATTATAAAATCTGATACTTAGCTCCTCTTCTGCTGCCTATAGTTTTATCTTAAATTTTTGTTTTATTTCACATTTTTCTACATGAAAATTGAAAGTAATAATAATGTATACATCATCTGGTCACTTTGATCATGTAATGTGATCACTTTGATATGTTAAAAGCTATTTGGAAATCTGCATGTAATTTATTATTATCAGTTTAAAAGTATGTTATTCCAGGTTCTCTGAAAAGTAGACACCAAGATGAGATTAAATGTGTGTGGATTTTATCAAAGCAAATGCCTCTGAGAGAAAATGCAGAGAGCACTGGGCAAAGTTGAGAGATCTGTCAGACTGAAAGGCAGGCTTGATCCCAGATGAGGGAGAGAGGAAAGGAAGATTGAGGGGAAGTTTTCTAGAGCACTGTGTAATCTAAGGAAGGTTTGGCAAAGCTGTTGGTGTATTTGAGCCAAACTTGGCCATCAGAGGAATCCTGTAACTCTTAGAGATAGATCTGCCTTAATTGCCTCAGCCACTGGTGTCTACTGGGATGGATTTCAGAGCACAGTACTTGGTCAGTTGTGCTCCTGTAGTTAGAGGTCTGTGAGGCACAGTCTCACAGCTGTTTCAAAAGGTATAGTTGACATCATCTTTGCTGTCATCAACATAGCCCTATTGCCAGGTGAGTTAAAAAGACATTTATAGTATCTCTATTTTCAATTGTCCCTTCCCCCATGAGTGGATGGAGATGTTAGAGTATTGAATAAGACTAAAGGCAGCACCTAAGGGGTCTCTGGCTGGAAATAAGATAGATCTACCTCCAAAATGTTCCCCATCTTGGAAGGGTTCTAAGGAAGCTATTAAAAATTTGGTAGTAGTTGTGGTGCTAGGAATAAGAAATGCCACACAAACTTCAGATGAGCACTGTAGCTTATCTTCTAAATCAAGAGAAAACTTCACTCATAGACTCCCATGTCTTTTCCAGTCTTCATTCATCAAGTCAGGGTTGTGGTCACTTCTTAACCTGAAAAATACTGTACCCTTGGGCCTGAAACAAAGAAGAGATTTTAGGAGTTTAAAATAACCATTTTCATCTCCTTACAACCTTTCTGGTTTATCTTACATATGTTGTTAATTAGAAAGTTTCTTAATCTTAAATTGAAGTGCTGACCTGGCTTTGAGACCACCCTGTATGTTACATGCCTAGATGACATTCCCGGTGTAAGGGCTGCCACCCTTTGTGCTGATCTCTAGTGACGGTTCTGTGCACAGTGCTCTGGAGTTCTACTTAATAACAGGGGTAGATTCAAGCCCACACAGAATTCAGGCTGATAGCTGAACTCATTGCTAGAAAAACCAGGAGCTCCTCAAAGAGTTATTAATAATAACCCATGTACAGTATATACAATGTGACTCAGAAATGTACAATTTCAGTATGTATACTTTTTTAGAATGATTATAAGCACAACAATATTTTGTGTGCTGACTATAAATCATTTTGAAAATTCAGTTGAGTTCAAGGATTGCATGCATGCATCATACAAACATGACCAAACTATGCTATGTATTATGCAAAAACTTACATATATGTTTATATATATGTGCACATTTGCATTCTTTCAGAAGTTTGGTTTGTTTCCTCACCAGAATATTCAATATTTTTTTGCTACCTTCTGCTCATTTGTCACTCTCCCAAATTCTGTACAAGTGTCACTTCCGTGCTGCATTTCCATGGAGAATGAAGAGTAGAATGTGTAGGCTTTCTGCTGCACAATGAGATGGTGCATTTTTTCAACATATGCATACGTAAGCCTTCTTTTGTGAATGGGACTGATAGGGTCAGATAATGTTTAAAGGGAAAGGCATTATGTCTCTCAGGCCTCTATGTTTCCACATGGATGCTCCCACACACACATAGATTGAATTATGAACAGACCCATTAATGCTGGGATCACAAAAGGTCAAGTTTTGTCTTCTTTTACCCCTATTCATGTTGCCTTTGTAGAGAAAAAAAAGGATTTGCAGGAAAAAAAAGATTCATGACGAAGAATTTTAAAGAACATTTTCCCCTTTTAGCAACATCTGTGATTTGGGAAAAAAAATCATATTATGTAAAATAATTCAGAAGTATTGTATTACCTACCTGATTTCAGTATACGAGTTATTTCATGTTCAGGGTTGTCTTTAAGGATGACATGTTATCATAATAACTGGGAACAAAACGTAGCACTTTGAGGATAAAAGACCTTATGAATATGTAAAATAACATAAAGTTTGAGCAAAACTGAATAGAAACATTATCAAAATGTCAGTGGCAGGATTCTTGATATATTTTCTCCTATGTTTAAGATGTAAGTTAATCTTTGCTAGACATCTTATTTGATAGTTTTAAGTTATTCTTAAAAGGCCATAATTGGTGTAATTATGTTTCACATACATTAACAGATAATCCTGGGGCCAATGAAAATAGCTAACATGATAGAGAAAATTTTTCAAGCAACCAAGAATTTATCCCAGATGAAACTTTTAAGACTTTAACCAATCCCCGTTAGAGTGCAAATGACATCATCAATTGTATGGTTGGTTGATTTCTGATGTCACATGGAATCTCTTATCAGTGAAAGGCTATGGATTGTGACAGTAAAACCAGTCATGTACAAAAATGCTCTCAAATCAAAGTCTGAAATTCTTCCCTTTTTTTTTGGTGGCTTACTATAGCACAAGGTGCAGTACACAAAATTAATGAGAATGGTATTATTTACTGGCAAAATACGTTGCATGAGACTTAGTAGACTTTAAAGACTCCTGAATCACATGAGGCTGGGGATAGGTTCAGAGAGCACGAGTGCTTTCCAGAAATGGATTCCTTCCATTTTGGGCCTTTGATTCTTGGATTTTAATTTCATCAGATAATCATAAGACCAAGCCACCTGGCCTGTTTTGGTCTTTTAATTTGGAGGGTAATACTGCTGGAGGGTAGTATGATCTGATGGTTAAGATGAGGCTGAAAACATTGTCTAAGATTGGATCATCTATCATTTCCATATTTTAAATGTTACAACTTTCTTATAGGATTAACAGTACTATGAAAAGCATAGAAATTCTTTCCAGAAAGTAAGAAAAGAAGGATCATCAGAGAAATTTGTCACTGGATTTTATAACCTATAAATAATATCTCTTCCTTTTCACGTTTTCTTTCCTCCTCTTTCTTCCCTGCTCATTTTCCCCTTATCACCTTCTCCTTTTAATTTCTTCCTTCATGTTTTCTTTCTTTTTCTTTTCATTCATTTTTTCTTTTTTTTAAAATCTCATTTTTTCTCCTTCGGCCTCCCTTAGGACTCCTCCTGACCTCCCTGTATTGTCTCTGCTTCCCATGCCCACGATTTCTAAAGTTTTGTCCAAATTCCACTGGTGAACCATTAGGGGCTTCCTTGTGAATAGATAATAGAAATTTCCATTGACTTTCATTTCACTTTACAGTTGAGGGCTGCCTATTAGTAACCTACTAGATGAGTGATATAGGGTTGTAAAGATTTAATAGAAAGCAGTATATTAATCAGATTTTGCTAGATTCTGCTGCATAAGCTAGTAAGCCCAAAATCTCTTAAAACAAAATTACTTTTTATTCACCTTACATATTGGTTACAGGTTGTCTGTGACTCTGTCCAGTACGTCTTTCTCAGTCTGGGACACAGGTTGAAGCAGCACTCTCTATTGTTGTTTCCATGGGAAGGAGAGGAGAGTGATGGCAGAATTACGTAACGGCTCTTAAAGCTACTACTAAGAAGTGGCATATGTTAGTTCTGCTCACATTTCATCGGCCAAAGCAAATTACACAGGAATTCTGATATCATGTGCATAATTGTCAGAGGGGTTCATCTGCCACTTCTCTCTCTCCTTGATTTCTGCTCTGCCCCTGCCCGCTTTTCCTTCCTCCCCTGAACATATCTGTCTAGCCTCATAGAGGCCATTTCCAGGACTCAAGGGATTGTTATATAAAGCAGGGAGGACATTTGGGAAAAGCTTGTAATTTCACTGGAGGAACATGGCTTTGATGTATAAGCCAAGTAAAAAACGGTACACAGCTTACTTTGATAAAGAGTCAAATGGCTAGACCCAGGTAATAAGTGCTGGAAGGCCTGGTAGAGGAAGGGAGACTTAGATAGAAGAGAAGAATGAATTGTGAAACTATGGCCTAGTCATCAGGGGACCCAGACTCTAGTTTTTGTGCCAGTGCTAACCATCTGTGTGTCATGGACAAATCAACTTTTCTGGACCTGAATTTCCATGTTTGCGAGATCAGAGTTTTAGGTTAAATATTGCCTAATTTATTATGATACTCTGGAAATGGAAGGGATGTGTGTATGTATGTGTGATGAGGGGAAGGGGACAGTGAGAAGAGACATCTTGTCAGAGAGGAGGGGTCTTGTGGGAATACGAACCATAAAGCCAGGTGGGGATCAGATTGTAAAAAGTCTTGAAGCTTGAATACCAAGCTCAAGAATCTGGGAGAGTAACTAGATGGTTTAATATGGTAAATTAAGTGAGTGGAGGTGGCAGGATGGATTAGAGGGGAAGAACTTGGGAATGGTGAGAACACTCAATGGGTATGTTTTGTTAATCTAAGTCGGGGGAAGGGATGATGAGATGATGGCTTGGATCAGAGTATTACTTACAAGAAAGGAAAAGAAGGATAGGAAATATATGTATTTAGAAGACTGGTGTGAAAACTATAGCCCTGGGGACAAATCTAGCCCACTGCTTATTTTTGTAAATAAAGTTTATTTGAACATAGCCAGGCACATTCATTTACATGTTGTCTGTGGCCGCTTTCCAAATACGACTGCAGGGTTAAATAGTTTTGACTATTTATGGCTAAGAAAACCAAAAATATTTACTATCGAAAAAGTTTGCCAACTCTGAATTTGGAAGGAAGAATTGTTTAAAGGGGATAGAAAATTGATCACATAGGGACAAATAGAAGGCATATGGGAGACCAAAGAAAAATATATATCATTTTAAACTAGCTTGTTTATATGCATATAATGCTTTAAAGTTCTTGGTAAAAGTAAAACATAATTAAAAAATATATATGTACATACACATATATACACACACACATATACACACAGATACGTATATGCACTACACACATACACACACACACAAGCTTGAACTAAACTAGATAGAGTAGAAAAATAAATATTCAAGTCATATGGAGACTAGTACTTGTTTTCGTTGACTTCCCTGAACTCTCTGTATACCAGAAGGGATAGAAATAATAGATTTAACCTCAGAGTTTGAGGTGGAATATAGGCTGGGGCAAACACCATATTTTCAGCTGAGAGAGAGGAAGAGGATGAAGTGTCAGTACATGGAAGACTCTTGGAGAAGGATTCCCCACTTTACCTGTGGACATTGAAGTGAGCTGGAGGATCTGTACTACAAGTAGGTTAGAATTTCTATGTGTCTCATGTAAAATAGGGATAACAATAAGAAAGATACAAAAAGAAAAAAACAATTAAAACTTGATATGCAGAAAGCACCTAGATTTTAAAAAGAAAACATTATAATAATATACCAGTGCTTTGAGCACCTACCATAGGTTAGACATTGTACTGTCCATTCTTTAATCTATTTTAATTTATTATTTATGGATGAAAGTTTTAATAATAATAAGCGAGAAAGCCAGGATTTTAACCCAAGATTCCAAAGTACATGCTGTCTTCAGAGTCATTTGTAATTCTAAATGAGTCTAATTTGATTACTTTAACGAATCACAGATAAAGTGGATTTTTGCTCTTCATCTCTTTTGGTCACTACCATGTATCAGCCAATGTTTATCTAAGAGTCCAATCTATTAGAGAGAATATAAATTTACATAAAACAGTGAAGAGTCAAAGAATGGTATTGATCTTTAATTTGTAAACTATATGGATTAGATCATTAATTTACTGTTTCTGAGTCCTCAGCATGTCTTATTAATAATCCATAAGTAAAGTTCATAGCTCTATATTTAAGATAGACATATGAGTAGAAGTCTAGAAATTTTAAAATCAAGAGTGGATAAGCCTTTGCTGTTTCTGGAAAAATCCAATGCTTTATTTTGACATTGATATATATTTAAAATATTGTCTAGAACAGAGCATTGTCTTTGAAGTATGGATATTTTGGAAAATTGTATTAATGAGATTTAGAAAAATTATATTTTACAGTATTTGGGAGGAACGTGATAAGTTTATTTTCAAGGCCAAAAAAGTGATAATTAATTTATTATACACAGGAAAAAATTTTAAATGTAGCACATAGATAGTAAAATAAAATATTCTAAAAAGGAAAGTATATACAGTAAAATGAAATGTGGTGGTAAGTTACAGATATTGGGTTATTTAAAGTCCTAGGAAGGTTTTATTTTGTTAAGCAGCTTAAAACTCATTTGCAAACTTGTCAGATGTTTATATTTCTTTTTATTCCCAGAGATATTTTTCATTCAGCAATTGTAAATGGCTACATATTCCATATTACAAAAGTGAAAAGGTTAGACATTTTTCCATAAATAAAATTTCTTGATGAAGAAATGTATATCTCTTCTATTCTCTTTACTTGAGGATAGATCTGTACTCACATTCTTGTATTGAAGTCATTTTTCCCCCTATCAAGCTAGATACTCAAAAATCTAATAGGTGTGACATCAACAATTACTTCTTGCTAACAACTCTTGTAATTTAACCCCTTCAGGTGAGCAGGCTGATTGATGAATTGCAGACAGCTATCAAAAGCAACAAAGGTCATCTCTCTAAACTTGGCCCCCAATTACAGGCTGAGCAGGAGCAATTCTCCTCTTATGTCTACCAACACATTAAAAGCCTTCCAGCAAACACTCTTGTCCCAGGAGACCTGCAGCTCAAGGTGGGTGTCATTCTGTTACTCTCATTGGATTCAGCCAGAGACGAAAATGCTCTGCTCCATTCGAAGACCCTTATGACACTGTCATTCAGCTTGAATTTCTTTTTATATTATCTTCCTCAAACTAGAGTTTGGCTTACAAGTGGTAATATTGCTATTTGGGAAATAGATTTTGAAAGAAAATACCTAAAGACTTTTGAAATGTGGATTTTTACACTTTACCTAGTTTTCGACCCAGAAAAGTAATTTTAATGAAGAAATCTAATTATGTAAACCATTTGCATATTTTCCAAGAAACATGTATTTTTTACTGTATATTTCAATTTCTAAAAATAAAATTTGGAGAAATGGGCAAGCTTTAATAGTTGACAGACAGTGGCAATAGAAATTGGAGGTGAAAGGCCAGGTGACTGATTGATGTTCAAACTACATTTCTAAGGAAAAGGATCTGTATTGGACAAGTGCGACACATGTCTGAGTTCACTTGGTAAAATCAATACTTAAGAATACACTGGGAAAAAAGGTGAATTGGTTATTTGTCAGGACAAGATGGCTAAATGTCCTAGACTACTCTGCTATTACATCTTTGGAAAAGAAAAAGAATAACTCATACTTGGCTAAAGTGATTTTGGTACTGAAAGCTTAAGGAACTTAAACATTTTGATTTTCATAGTGAAATATCCTTGTTAAGTCTTTCAAGTTAATATTGTTCTATAATTTCATATCCTACATTTCAAGAGACTATAATTAGCAAAAGTTGAATTACTCAGTGAAAGTATGGCCTTTTTCCATGTAAGGAACTACTGTTACTACAACTCTTGATTTCTTTTTGATTATTTTTATAGGGATGTGATAACATTCAAAGTTAATTGTATTTTGGTCAGCCTTCATCTCTACAATTCCTCTTTCTTAATATTCAATTTTATTCTGCAAATAACAATATAAACATTATATTTTATATCTATAACTTGTTTCTTTTAATGACATTCCCATACATATATTTTGAATGAGAATATTACCATGTGAAAATTGACTTTTTGGGAAATGTAATTCCATGTTAAACATGATAATTTATTTCTCATAATCTGTGCTAGTCAACTAAGGGTTTAGGAAGTGATGTTCAAGACATTAACATCAAGGGTTCCCATAATCATACCTAACCGGTACAATGCACACTATCTGGGTGATGGGCATACTTACAACTTTGTCTCAAGCAGTACAAAAGCAATCCATGTAACCAAAACATTTGTACCTCAGTAATATTCTGAAATTTTAAAAAAATGAGGAAAAAGAGGTTCCTAGCATTCAGTAGCATTGTTCTTTTCCAGGTTTTTTATTTGATTGCAGATTCATTCTGCAATGTTGCAAAGTACTTGCTATTGATTAAGAGAAAAACCAGGTGAGGGAGTATAGTTGCCTAAATGCCATGCATCCCCTCTCATTTACATCAGCAACTATCCTGTGAACTATAATGTGACCTGGGGGGAAAAAGTGTTGTTGGTTTTTTTTCCTCATAATTTCACTGCTTATTTCTGAAGAATTTCTATCACTTATTCACATTAGCATATGGGCTTGATAGTTAATACTTAACTTTAGGATCTGAATTGTTACTCTCATATATTTCCCTTTTAATATGCTTAAAAGTTCTTTCCATACCTGCAAACAAAAGAGGAAATCTATGTATGCAAAGAAGCTGTGTCACTGTATTTGTTTACACTCATTGTGCTGCCCAGTACAGTACAGTAGCCACTAGCCACATGTGGCTACTTAAATTTAAATTTAAATTAATTAAACTAAAAAATCCAATGCCTTCAGTGATTTTCTAGGGACCTTCCTGGTTTTAGCACTGAAAATCCCATACCCAGCAAACTAGATGGTTGGTCATCCTAGTCCTGTCCGCAGAATTCCTTTTCCCTTGTCCCGAGCATTCTCCTTCTTTATTCTTTCCCCATGACATACTCAGCTCCATTTGTTTCTACCTCCTGTCTCCTCAGTTATTTCCTTTGGAATATTCATTTTCTCTCAGAGAATAAATCCCTTTTCTAAATCCCAAGAAACCTGAACATCAGCCCTATCCTCAAGCCTTAGGACAATGATTTTCAATCCTAGATGCATATTAGAATCCTCTGGAGACTTAAAAAAAATGCCAATGTCCCCGCCTCCAGAGATTTTTATTTAATTGGTCTGGTGTGCTAAGACTAGCTTCTACCGGCTCATGAGCACTGATTATTAAATTTTCAGGAATTTTGTGAGCCAGGTGTTAAATACAGTCATTATCAAAAATGTATATAAACTTAAAATTAGATAGGTCATATTAAAAACAAAGGTAATAAATGTCCTTCACTTCTTAATTGTTTTATTACATTTTATTATTCCCTATTCTCTTGAAATTATCTATGATTATTGTGTTTCTTGAGTGCAAATGCTATATAAAGGTGTGCTACTGTGCATTTCTTCCTAAGTTTATTTTCAGTGATGGCTTGTTATAACTCAAAATTGGCCATAGAGTAGTCATACAACAAAAATTGACAAATGCTATAAATGAGGACTTGATTTAATGTTTTGTTGACTGTCTAAACCAGAGAGTTGGCCAACCACAGGCCACGGGCCAAATCTGCCTGCTATTTGTAAATAAAGTTTTACTGGAACATAGAGATACCTATTTGTGTATTGTCTATGACTACTTTCACATTATAATGGCAGAGTTGAGTAGAGACCATATGACTTGAAAAGCCTAAAATGTTTACTATTTGGTCCTTTACAGAAAGGTTTTTTGACCCCTAGTTTGCTGGTCTAGACTTAAGTATGTGACAGAAAAAAATATTCAGAATGCAGATTAAATTTAAAATGGCCATATTTCTACATCTGCTACATTGTGAATAGCACAAAAAATTGAATATTCTTCCAGTGCATGGAAACTATTATTCGATTCAGCAAAGTAATTGCTCTTGTCATTGATTAACAAGAACAGTCCCACATACATCTTCCTTGTTTCACTTTTGCCTTATTAACATGGATAAAAATATCAATCAACATTCAGGTCAGAACTGCACTCATTTCTCAATTGCAGCCATATGTTGGAGGTGGATACAAGACTTGACAAAAATCAATGTAAGCATTCTGTGAAAATCAATTGGCTATGTTGAATTTACAATAAATATTGTATATTTTGTTATTATTTGCAAGTTATATGCTATATAGTCTCTCTTTTTTTTGCAATACTAGTAACCAGAGTTGTTATATAGTCTTTATATCAGCAGAATTTATAATAACTACCCCATCCCCAAGAAAGTTGTTAAACATTTAACAGCACATCTTCAGGTGTGGTATAGACATCCGTACTTTTTAAAAATCTCCCAAGTGATGTTATTCTACAGACAGGACTGAGAATCATAGCAAGATTTTCAAGGCAGGTTTTTTTTTTTAAATTAAAGCAGCTTTTTAAACATAACCAAAAACACCCCACAAAGAAATTTTCAATCCAGGTTGCTAATCAGCTAAAATTTTTCTCTACATTTATATGCTAATAAAGTAGGAAAGGTTTGTAGTAAAATCACTTGTACCAAAATTATGGAAAGGGAGAAGTTTCTCCTTCAAGCAATAACTGCAAAATGAGCAGTTTTGTATTTTTTATTTTGAATTTTGAATTTTTGCTTTTCTAGATATATTTTAAGAGAGAAAGAGAGCAAAGAAATATAAAGACTTCTATGGCTACTCATGCCTGTAATCCTAGCTCTCTGGGAGGCCGAGGCAGGTGGATTGTTTGAGCTCAGGAGTTCAAGACCAGCCTGAGCAAGAGTGAGACCCCATCTCTACTAAAAATAGAAAGAAATTAGCAGCACAACTAAAAATATATAGAAAAAACTAGCCGGGCATGGTGGCGCATGTCTGTAGTCCCAGCTACTCGGGAGGCTGAGACAGGAGGGTAGCTTGAGCCCAGGAGTTTGAGGTTGCTGCGAGCTAAGATGACGCCATGGCACTCTAGCCCAGGCAACACAGTGAGACTCTGTCTCAAAAAAAAAAAAAAAAGACTTCTGTGGCTAGAATGACCAGACTTGAAGAGATGTAACAAATGAAGTCAGCCAGGTCTACTGTGCTTAGACCTACAGATAGTTTAAATTCTTTCTGTTAATTAGGTATCTGCCTATATTACACTGCACGGGTTGAAATATGGGAGCTAACTTAAAATGACTGCTAACTTCAAACACTTGAGACCATATCATCTGAAGATAAAGTAGGTATGAAACATATCCGAGTTAAGGGCAATGCAAAGGAATGTATTCGTGAGGTATAGGAATACCTGTGTCTGTGTCTGAATTTTTGTTTCTTTAAAATTAAAAAAATTTACTTCTTATAATTCTATTGCTTGTTAGAAAATTACATAATAATCGGTAATTTGTTTTTTAAAAGAAAGCTTTCTGCCTTATGACTAGTTTTTCATATCAGAAAATAATTAAATAAAAGAAGCCTTAATCACTGGTCTGCACTCCTTGCTGTTCAACATCACCCTCCGGTGGTGACTATCCTGAATTGCAATAATAAATCTCAGGCATATAAAGAGGTCCTTGGCATTTTCAGAGGTCCAATCCAAAGATTCCTGCAAACCAGCACTGCTTTTGAGTCAGAACCCCCCCTTTTCCTTCCTCTGTCAGAGCTGTGCTAGACATAGGGTAAGGGAAATTTTCAACTTACCTCTCCCCTCTCATTGCTTCCTTTTTTCCATCAGTTCTAATGATATTAATTCCATGTTTACATAAAAATTCTCTTATTACTTGCAACATAAATTTTCTCAAGCTATATCAGATAAAAAAGTTTTGTTAAAAACATATAAGGGACCCTTACAGAAATGAACATCAGGAAATATAGCAGTGTCACATGAAAGTCACTACAGAGAGACTTTCTTTAGAGAGAACGTCTTTCTTAAGACCCCATGATCTCACATCTCTGCATCTCTCTGTGGGACTTTTTCATTTCTTCTTTCTTTCTTCAAGCTAGCTTTCTCTTTTTACTTCTTTATATGTACATGTAGGAAAATTATGGCCCCTAGCCCTGACCTTTAGGTTTAAATAGCCATCATTATTCAAATAGAGTCTTTGTGTCTCTTGGTTCAAATCATTTAAAGAGAGAAACTATTTGGGTCAGTCTAGTCTTGACTAGGTACCCAACACAAATTCAACTCCCTGTGGCCAGTGGGTAGGGAGAGACCAGGGTATATGCTGCATAGGACTATCCTTCCCAGTGGTTAGGCTAGAAAGGGAAGTTGGTCATGGAAGGCCAAATTGACTTACATGTTTCTCATATCAAATTAGATGTAATATTGTAAATAAATTATTGTGTATTATTTGTGGTTATACATTCCCCCCACCCCACCTGCCATTATTGACATAGACATTTGGACTGTTGGAAAAGAAACTGAGATCCGTAGTTTTTAAAACTAACTCTTATGTCTGAAATAGCCAGCTTATAGAGACAAAACTTGGTTGGCAAAGTATACCCTAAATATTCAGAATTTCAAATCTCTTAGAATTGGTGACAGTGGTGGTGGTGACTCTATGTTCCCTCTGAGATAAGGAGAACTTGCTAATTCCAACTGAAAGCCACAATGACTACTATCTTGCATTAATTCCACAATTAGTTTATATCAGTTGTGTGGCTAAACTCTAAGTTCCCTTGGGGTGCAGATGGCCTTTCTTTGGGCACCATCTCTAACTCAGTTATCTCTAACTCTGTGGGCAAGGGCCATGTCTTTTCTGATTATGAACAACTTTCTCCTACCTTGTGGCATGCACTATTTCAGAGTGTTAGATGATTTATCAATAAAGAAAAACAGTTTCCATTTATAACTGAAAGGCATGGCCTCTAGTAAAACTTATTTTTTCCTTTTTCTATTCATTTTGATCTTAGAAAAGTGACCGATAAAAAATGAATGGGGGCCGGGCGCGGTGGCCCACGCCTGTAATCCTAGCACTCTGGGAGGCCGAGGCGGGTGGATCGTTTTAGCTCAGGAGTTCAAGACCAGCCTGAGCAAGAGCGATATTCCGTCTCTACCAAAAATAGAAAGAAATTAATTGGACAGCTAAAAATATATAGAGAAAAAATTAGCCGGGCGTGGTGGCTCATGCCTGTAGTCCCAGCTACTCGGGAGGCTGAGGCAGATGGATTGCTCAAGCCCAGGAGTTTTGAGGTTGCTGTGAGCTAGGCTGATGCCACGGCACTCTAGCGCGAGCAACAGAGTGAGACTCTGTCTCAAGGAAAAAAAAAAAATGAATGGGGATGATCTTCTTTCTAATCTTCTATATTTTATGATTTTATCAACTCAACTTAAAGAACCAAAATAATATGTTGTAGCCATCATCATTTTCTAAAGCAGTGATTCTCAACTCGGATCTGGAGGCAGGGTGTGATTCAAAATCCCCTGTGGTGCTTTTTCGTATTATATGTGGTGTTCTTCATCTTGTCACTGAACTTTTCTTCCTCACCACATCTTTTCATTGGTCATTTTAAAATAGCAGCTTTTGGTTAGGTCTTAACATTAGAAGGTCACCTCTTAAAAGGACACATGATTTCTGTGTTCCATATTGTCTCAGTCCCATTTCTTAATCACATGGTATAATCTAATGCCAAGTTTAAATGGACATACCAGATAGATGTCTGAAAATAGCCTGAGTGTGGATGCTCATACCTGTCAAGGTAAAATTCCTTGTTTAAAAAAAATAATTGAAACACAGCATAATAACATTTGAGGAATTTCAGGAAAAAGTTATATCATCTCTAGTTGCACTGTTCCTAGTTGCACTGACAGTGCTCACTCTTGCACATCATTTCATATGTACTCATTAGCCCTATGTAGTCACAATCACCTTGTGTACCTTTTTGTATTCTGGTACTTCTGTGCCATCACATCATAGCACCTTTCAGATTGATGAAATTTCTTGTTTTCACCTTCAACAGTTACACTTACATGTGTACCATAAGCTATGAAGCCCTTCAGGCAGCAGGTTTTTTAGAGCAATTTCTTACTATTCGAGACCTTCTCTTACCATGTATTCCCTGTCACTGCCACTGCCTCCAGTCACGATACGAACATCTGCTATAGCCATGGCTCAGTGACTTCTGCCTCCCTTGTCCCGTTCTTTCTCTGAAACACCCCCTCCTCTTCATCCCCATGGAGATGCTATCAGAACTGTCAGTATTTCCCTGGGAGAGCAGGGAAGAAAGGATTGATAGGAAAGTGTATTAGCAAATCTGTAGGGGATGGTGGGTGGAAAAACTAGTAGGAAGGTGGGTGATTGTGACAGCAAACTGATGAGCAAGAGTGTGTGATGTGTGAGTGGGTGGAAGGAAGCATGGGGGAAAAAGAGGAAGATGAGTACAGGGATGTCCTTTCACTGGAATTAATGTTTTTCACACACAATAGGTCAATGATGCTCTGAAGGTTGTCTTCCATTTGCTGCTAGCAGAGGCAGATCCAGTTTCTGTGGGGTCTAGAGTTAGTAAAATTTGGAAGTCAGTTGCGGGGTGGGGGTAGCTCTCTTTAAAATTAGGTCTAAAATATTTATTTAGAGCAAGAAAGTAAATCACAACAAATTAATAGAGGCTTGGATATTGAGGTGCTTTCTTCTGAGATCTTTTTTAGGTAGCTTATCAGAAATGCTTGCACAGAAATACTTCCTAATTACTAACTAGCTTCCCATCCCCACCTATGGCAACTTCCAGAACTCACAGGACCTGGTACAAATAAGGGCTCAGAAGTTTAATCTCAATTAACTTTACATAAATCTACTCTGGCTGTGAGCAAGGGAAATATGATGTAGTTTAGTAACCTGGATAAAAACAAGGTAGAGGAATGTGATTTAGAGATTTTTTTTAGTCTTTCTACTTTTATGTTGTTTGGTTATAATATTCTCTTATAGCATAAAGAAATTTAAGCTTTGTTAAAGGGATAATTCAGAGATTTATTTTTTAAAGAAAGTCTTTGTCCAGCGTCTAGTTCATCCTCTGGGTATTATGATTTAACAATTTTTATTTTGCCAATGACAGAAAGAAAGAAGATTTTAAGTGAATAGTCCAGTAAATCCACATATTATCAAATATGTATTGTCTATAAGGCATTGTGCTAGGTACTGTGGGAAGATGCAGAGAAGCATACAACACCTTTTTGGACCAAGCCCATGATTATTTTCATACAATCAGAACAATATGACACCTTTTGAAGTCAACAACATTAATGAGATTTTCCTGCTTTTTACTATAATTTCATTATTTTAAGTTTACAGGCCTATTTATATTTAGAAAATGGGCTAATTTGGTTGATAACAGAAAAGATGCTTTTATCCATAATACTCTCCTGGCCTTTCCTATGCAATGAATACTTAAATTTGCTTTAACAAGGGCACAAGAGCACCATGAAACCAGGTGAGATGTGCATTCTATTTTGTGGTCATTTAAAAAAAGTTTGAAGTTCTCCCAATCATTCATTTCTATTAATAGAAAGTTTATTTAAATATTAAAAATCATGCCAAGCACAGTGGCTCACACCTGTAATCCCAGCACTTTGGGAGGTGGAGGCAGGAAGATCACTTGAGGCAAGAATTTGAGACCAGCTTGGGCAACATAGCCTAACTCTACAAAAAATTTTAAAAATTAGCTGGCATGGTGATGCATGTCTGTAGTCCCAGGTACTTGGGAGGCTGAGGCAAAAGAATTACTTGTGCCCAACAGTTCAAGGTTGCAGTGAGCTACTGTCATGCCACATTGTACTCTAGCCTGGGAAACAGAGTGAGACCCTGTCTCTAAATAAATAAATAAATAAAAATAAAATTTAGGAATCTACGGAACAATTAAGTGACTAAAAGGAGATAACTGAAGTAAGTTATCTATAAAATTGTAGCAAGATTTTTTGTTTTTTGATGGCCTTTTCACTGTTCACGTTATGTTCTTATTTCCATTGTACGTTCTTTGATGCTTGTCTTTCCTGTTTAATCACTTTTCCCAAATATGTATTTATAACCCCTGGTCTTCTCTGTTATTTCAGTTGTTATTTGAGTAAACAGTGGGAAAACAAATTTGAGATATGCCCTAAACACAAATAGTAAAACATGCCAACTTGACATTCATTTGAAAAGGAATTGTGACTAGAATAGCAAAATTAGAATATTCAAGAGTTTTTTGTGATTTGAAGAATATTCACTAAAGATTAGGCAAAATGTGATGGAGATAATCAATTCTTACATGTAGATTTCACCATAGTAGGCAAATGTTGGAATGCCCATTTTAAAGATAAAGAAACTGAGACTCATGGGATAGCTAATTAGCAGCAGGTATTGAAACCTTCACCTACTGTGCTTTCCAGTGCTTTTTTCCATCTTGCTACCCGCCTTCTCTTCCACCTCCTCCACATCCTCTTCCTTCTTGTGGCTTTTGGGGAAAATAAAAGGGCAGTGGGTTCACACCAGCCTATTTTCTGACAGGCATCTGCAGCCAGGTGTCAATCTCTATGTGCAGGAAGATATAATCTTCCCTTCCTAGATCTGCTGAAGAGAAAAACTGCGTCTGTATCAAAATCAGGGAAGAGCAATTGGTCTGGGCATTAGCTCCCATGCAGTGCCTGTTGTAATGAGACAGGCTTTCCCTGTGCAGCCGTGACATCCTAGAAGGTGCCTGGAGAATTGCCAGGTGGGCAGTCAGCAGGGAAAGTCCACAGGCCAGAGCTTTATTACTGTCCCAGCAGTTATTCGGACTAAATGCAACCACTGAACCTTACTGTTGCAGGCACACACTCTCTCTCAGGGAGATTGTCCTTCTCCATAGCAGTTAATTTGTTTTTACCTCTCAATTAGCTTTTTCACAGAGTGTTTGATATGCTCAAGTTGCTGAGATTCCCTTCCTGCATATGTTCCCGTCCCCTGGATTACCCACTGACATCTATGTTAGCCTGACTCACCATGAATATATCAAGCATAAATTCTTCATTCGAACATAAATGAATGCATATTTTCTAGTCAGTGCAAATGAAGTGATGCATTTACACCCACTTAAGATTCTACCTACAGTTTTAATAATGTTTTGTGATTAAAAATGGGTTATTTTTCAAAAATGTATTGCTATAGACAGTAAGCTTTTGTATAGGTTTTAGTTACTCAGAATACTCATTCCTATTAGTGGGGGAATTATGTTTATAGACATATTTGATATAAAAAGAAATTGAATAGCATTAAAAACATATATTCTATCCAAAGGTGAGAATATGATCTCTAAGGCTGAAAATTTGTGGAAATCTGATGATTTGCTTCATATTTAATCCTATAATGTTCATTTCTCTTAGTGAAATAGAACTCAGGGGGCATGTGGCTATGTTTTTCTCATTAAAAAACCCCTGAATTTCTATGAAAATAAATATATCGAGCCCAGGAACCTCCAAAAACCTTTATTTACTAAGCTCTTGTATATCATATTATACTCAGCTTCTGACAGGACCTACATACCTGATATTTTAATCCCAATTAAATATAATTTTAGACACTAAGTCAATTTGCACAAAGTGAAATCCTTGTTCCATTTCTCTTTGAGACATTCTCATTTATAAAGGGATAAATTTCTTGGCTTAGGACATGACAGGCAAGCAAATTTACCTTGCCACTGTCTTCTAGATAATTTTGAACATTTTTATATGTTGAACTTAGAATTGTAATTGGATACAAAAACATTTTTGTAGAATCATATGCCTTATTTTGGAAACTTTACTTCGTCAATAGACACAGAAAAATGGGTGGAAGAAAAGCTCCTTTTAAAATGAATACTATAACAAAACAATGAAACGTGACTTTAGATTTTTAAATGCTTAAAGGGAAGGAATGCTTAAAGGGACCCCCATTCCCAGGGTCACTGGGAAGCCAATGAGGACTATCTTGCTCACCTCTGCCTCCTCAGCTTCCCTTGGTACTTCCTCCACTTCTAATCTCCAATTCAGGCTGTCAGGTACCTCAGGCTCTTATTTACCACCCTTTCTCCAAAATTTGCTCTTAGAGAAAAGGCATGCCATACTTTCTTTCAAGCTAAGATAGTAGTTTTTGAAAAATTTTTTTTCTTTAATCAAAGTTCTTTTTTGGAATCCACTATGTAAAATAGATACAAGTAGGAAACACCTGTTTGAAGCCAGGATGGTGGCTGTTCCCACAGACTCACTCATCAGATTTGATCTTCCACTTGGAACCACTGTGACAGCCCATCCCCCAGGACTCCCTCAGGCCCTCTGAGAGATGCCAGAGAACTGAGACTGAAAAATCACAGCCCTAAAGGATCAATAATCAATAAGGCTGAATATCCCTACCTCTCATATAGCTGTGATATTTTAATTGACAAAGGAGTGAATCTCTAACTGAAATTTCAAATATTGGTAAATTGGTGGGAGAGATATTTTGAGAAGAGTCTTCTGGCGCACTCCTAAAATCCTACCCCATAGGCAGCCACCTATGGTACTTTACATATTTAAATACTTAGAAATGGTGAGCTCTGCTGTTAACTTACAGTGGAAATTTAAAATGTCTCCTTAAAAAGTTATTTTGTTAAGTGCACATTTTCTGGGATTAAAAAATGTATATTTTATGATTTTTTTTGTCTAGGTACCATTTAGATTGATGAAATTTAACAGTTATACAATTTTATTTTATTTTATTTTTTTATTTCAGGGAATTTTTAATTTCAGGGAATTAATGTACAAACATTAAGGTTACATTTTATATCTTTGCCTCACCTAAGCGAGGGTTAGAGGCGTGCCCTTTCCCTCTACAATGCTCCCCGTGTCCTTTAGTTGTGGGTTTACTCCCTGCCCATCCCCCTAATCCCTGGAGAGTATTACTGCCATGTGAGCACCCTAGTGTTCAACAGTTAGTACCAATTTGATGGCGAGTACAAGTGGAGCCCATTCTTCCGATCTTGTGATACCTCACTTCGGATAATGGGCTCAAATTCAATCCAGGAAAATATAAGAGGTGCTAGATCACTGTCGTTTCTTATAATTGAGTAATATTCCATTGTATACATGTACCAAATTTTAATAATCCATTTATGAATTGATGGGCATTTGGGTTGTTTCCACATCCTTGCAATAGTGAATCGTGCTGCCATAAACGTTCGGGTGCAGATGACTTTATTATAGAATGTCTTTTGCCCTTTTGGGTAGATGCCTAATAGTGCTATTGCTGGATTGAACGGTATTTCTATTTTTTAGCTCTTTGAGCTATCTCCAAATTCTTTTCCACAGAGGTTGCACTAATTTGCAGTTCCACCAGCAGTGTAAGAGTGTTCCTGTCTCTCCACATCCTCGCCAGCATTTGTTATTTTGGGATTTTTTGATAGAGGCCAATCTAAGAGCGTTTTCATTTCTTGGGACAAAGTTTAGTGAATCCTTACTTATTAAATACTGTTTAAAGATATTAAAACACTTTTTCTTCTATAGTATGTAGTATAAATATATTAATACAAATTCATTATGAAATTTGTATTGTCAGAGTCCCATAGTTTTAATATTTGCTTTGTGATTATCACTTTAACTGAATATTAGGGCTAGACATGTTGACTCTTTGGCTTATACTATATTATTCATTTGAGAAAATATAGAAAATGTGGATATTCTAAAAATCATTTTGCAAATCTATAAAAATAGAAAAAGTAGCAGTACATTTATTTGATTTAATGTGTATATAATGTTAATTCAGTTACAGCTGATTTTCTATCGTTTAAGGTAACTTTGGATTCTGATTAGATAAAGATGTTTTTCATGGTTAATTAGCTTCTTAAATAAGAAAAATATAATATTTCACTTTAATTTTAGTGTTCTTTGATTTAGATAAAAAGTCTACTGTAAAATACTTTTCTATGCCCTTAAAATTTTTTATAATATGAAGTTTCATATATTACAGGCTCTAATATTAGATATAAGAGTAAACTTTGATATCTGTAATTAAAAACATGATAGGACTTGATTTCTAAAGATTTCCCTGCCCCTTATGAGTAGATCTGCCTTGGGGAAGTCACTTAACCTTTCCACATGTCATCTGAAAAATCCAGTCGCTTTGAGTATTGAATGAGTTCATGCATGTGACGGCGCATCCTATACTCTGAATTACCATGCACGTGTGTAGCAGATGCTGTGCCACACTGCCTAGATCCCCTCTTCAGGACTGCCTACCCCCCAGCTGCCACGGCAACATCTTTCTTGGACAATTGCCTTCAGTGTAAAGGAGCTGCTTCTCCCAAGATCAGGCCCCCACTCTGCATCAAACATTTGGCTGGGACATAAGTGCAAAGACATGGCTCCCTTGCCTCCATTCTGGACGAGGTGAAGGACCATCCCAGCTCCAGAGTTCCCACCGGAGACCTCTGTGGCAGCTGCATCACGGTTCACCTCCCCCTGCCCATTCTGCTTCCCTTACTCCCTCACCAGTGCTGCTCCTGAGAGCACTCCCAGTAAACTTCCTGCAGGCAAATCTTGATCTCAGAGTCTGCTTCCAGGGACCCCAATCCAAGACAACATATAAATTAACTTTATTTCAGTGTATTTAATTATATTTAGTGGAAATATGCCATATAATTTAGGGTGGCTGTTTTAGATTCCTTTTCTTCATCAGACCTCTGATAGTAAATCTTGTTACTGTATGGCCAACCAACTTTTAGCAACACACTGCGGTGTCATTTTTCTATTATTGCTTCTTGACAGCATTCCATCCTGAGGCATTTTGAAGCTTAGGTGTTTGGCCTTCTGCTCACGCACAGAAGAGCTTCCTGGGTGGTCTGCCCAGGGGTTATGGAGAGTTTGGGAACCTGTTGTTCCCCCACAGCTAGCTCTTAACCAGACTTATAGCATTCAAGGCCAGATAATGGTACTGAACTAGGTATTACACAAGTCCTTAAATAGATGTCATGAGTGATGCCAGCCAAATTCATCAAAGAGCCATATTGGCTCATAACTGCCTGTGAAGGTCAGCTTTCCCTATATAATTTAAGTTTTGGTCACTGTCTCTATAAAATCTTTGCAATAAATAAAATTCTCTTAGTAATTTGTTGACAGTTTTATTCCTTCACAAATACTCCATATTAACAGTTATATTTACATTGATTTATTTATATCCATAAATGCAGACATCATGTTTCAGAAATATTAGCGTAGCTACAAATTTTATTTCACAGCTCTATTAATAAACAAAGAAGTGAATAACATTGCTCTGAATAGATAACAGAAACTGACCATTTCTCACCGTGTCCATTGTTAATACTCTGGCTTGAGCCACCGTCATCCCCCCTTAGGATTGCCTTTGTCCCCTACAGTCTACTCTCAAGATAGCAGCCATAATGATCCTTTTAAAAATGTAAGTCAGGGTGCAGTATGGTGGCTCATGCCTGTAATCCCAGCACTTTGAGAGACTGAGGTGGGAGGATTGCTTGAGCCCAGGAGTTTGAGACCAGCCTGGGCAACATAGTGAGACCCTCTCTCTTAAAAAAATAGAAAAGTCAGATCCTTTTACTGTTCTGTTCCAAACACTGCACTGATTCCCCATTTCACTGTCCACTCCTTATCCCTCTGATTTTATATTATTTACTCTCATTGTCACTCTGCCCCAGTCACACTAGCTTCCTTATAGTTCCTGGGACATATGGGACACATTCCTGTTTAGCTTCTTTGCTCTGGCAGCTCCCTCTGCTTGCAATGCTCTTCTCCCTGCTAACTCTCTTACCTCCAAATCTTTGCTCAAATCTTTCCTTTCTTTGAGGCTTTTCCTGATCACCGATTTCATATGCTGACCATCATACTCATCCTACTCTCTGTTCCCAGGCCTACGTCCCCTGCCCTGCCTATTTTTTTTCTCCTTTACGTACTTTTCACCTTCTAACCTACTCAAACAGAGGTGCGTTTACAAGGAAACTAATGACACTTAAGCTTCAGGGACCCTTCCCTGCTTTGTTCCTGCTGCTGTAAAATTAGGGATATGTTTCATTTGGGCATGGTGGAATGTAATTTGTGTTTTGCAGTCACTTCTCTGTATAGTTCAATTACTGCTAGCCATTTTGGTGTAGGAAGAGCTTCCAGGAAGACAGTTACTGTCTGCTGGCCATGTAGTGTATTGCTTTCTCTGTACTAGATTGCCTGACACCGAAAGTATGTGGGTTGGTGGTGGAAGAGAAACATGGAGTGAAATTAACAGAGCCAACTAATTTGTAGAAAATTCTTCTACATTTTACAGCTCATATTTTAAAGAAACCTGATAGAGGATTTTCCAAATTTGGCATGAATCCTAAAAATTGTTATCAAATGACCAATAAAGTTGTGAAGTCAAAAGAAACTTTTCTAATCAATAAAATTTTTTTGATTAACCATGTGAGAGGAAGATCGAATTATCTTTCTGTTCTCTTTATAGAAAATGTTACAGAATTACCATATGAAGAGATGATGAAAGACAGTGCAGTAAAAAAATGTCCTTTAAAAAAAATATGCCTTGGATAGCTAATGAAAATGTTTTGAGACTTTTTCTGAATTTTTAAAGTTTTTGCTATATATGAGCTTTTAAAACTATGTAAGTTGTGATTTCTTTTTCTTATTCTAAATGAATATTTCATATCTAGTTTTATATTTGTAGTGTTACACTCTTTGCGTTAAAGAAGGCCCACCAAATTGTGTAAATGACAGGTTTCACAAGATCCAGCGTACCCTGAACATACTATGTGATTTACTCACTTGTTCTGTTCTAAGTTTATTGTTTATTATCTTTCCCTCACTCTAATCGAGCAGAGGGTAAGCACCTTCAGAGCAAGAATCTTCATTTATGCATTTTAAGCACCTGAATGGTGCTTAGCATATGGTAGACACTAAATAAATATTTGTTTAGTGATTAAATTGATTAATTACCAACATTACAATGAAGCTTTGGTGTTAATCTAGTTTAATTTAGTTTTAGAAAAGTCAATATTGGCAAGAAGAAAAATGAAAAGACTGTGGTACATGGAAAACACTGCGCCTTGAAATTTTGTACTTTGTGTAACTAAGGGCACTGAAGTAAATTCTTATTCCTAGATGTTTCTTCAGTGGTCATTAGCTGTTATGTTTTTCAAGAGATTCTGTACCATTATTTTTTAGATTCTTTTATATCACTCCTTGGGACCCAAGGCTAGCCTCAACTGGCTTTTTGTATCATCCCACTCCAAGAGTGAGAATTTAATTTTAGCACTGTGGGGAGGTAAGGCCATGCAGAGAGCCACTGGGAAACCAATACAGCAGTCAGATTTTCTTAAGCCAAGGATTGGGCAGTAGGAAAATAAAGATAGACTATTTTTTATTTTCTTGTGCCTAGTCAATCATAGAAATTCTCTGTTTAGAGAGCTATAATTGTTTAAACATTGGACATTAGAAATTTAAAAAACTCGTCATGCACGGGTATATGCATACGCAAAGAGTGCAATGCGCACCACCTGACGGATGGACATATTTGAAACTCGGACTTGGGGAGGGGCGCAAGGGCAACATATGTAAGCTAAACATCTGTACCGCCATAATATGCTGAAATAAAAAAAAAACTCGTCATGCAAAGGAGGAAGAAATATATATAGCAATTGCATTTTTTTTAAATAGACATATTAATATGGAGGTTAAAAACTAGAGCTGGACCTTAAGAAAAACAGAATTTCATAGGATTTTCATTTGGAGAATTTTTATTTTTGTGGACACACAGCAAAAACACATTGTATGAATGACTAGTGGAGCGCAAGCCTCCTTTCAGTTAAACAGCTAAAATTCTACTTGTCCATTAAAACATCTCTTTTTTATGCTCTTGTAGGATTTTTGGAGTTCACAGACAATTTTTATTTATTTATTTATTTTTGAGGACACTTTCCTGGACATAGAAGGGAAATCTTATTATCGATAGTGAAGAAAGCAGTGAGCTAATTAAGGTGTTAGGTGTTGACCAAGACCTCTCTGCTTTTTCAGTTTGGCAGTTAGCACTTGCACTGCTATTTTCTAGAACATAATTTGCTGCACTCTGACTCCACGTCTAGCAAGTCTCGACAAAGGAACATCAATAAGTTCTCCAAACTGAGCTTTTGTCAACACTAACCTTGCAGAATACATGCTACCTAGGATTGTGACCTTCATTACTAAATTTCTCTGCTGTTTTGTTCCAGATTAGGGCACCAAAGAGATTATTGGGATAGTAAGATTTTCCTCCCACATTATTTTCCATAAATTTGCAGGCAAAGTTGTGTTTACAAGGTTGCTTACAAAAGTAATGAGATTTCTTGCTCAGAATTGTGTATCTTTACTCAGAAAAGTGGTTAAAAATAATCTCAATTAGGATAAGATACCAGAGGGTGTGGAAAATTAATGCACCAAAGCTGAGAGCTGTAGTGTCTCCACTGGACTATCAGTAGCTCCATGAAAATCAGTGAGTGGGATGAAAGCTACAATTCTTAATATCATTATTCTCTTTTTAAAAAAATCTTTTTTTGCCTAAAGGTTAAGGAATGTTATTAAAACACATTATTTACAAAACCAGGTTAAGAATAATTAAATAAATTTCAAACTATCTCAAAAATAAAAAAAAGATAGTTTTCTTTATTTTTATATAAGTTATTCTCCCAAATTATCTTCTCCGCAAATAGCATTAGAAGTAAATAAAATGGCTATGCTGACGTGATGGGCATATCAGAAAGGGAAGAAAAGAACTTTTGAGGAAAAAAATAAAAAGCAAGTGTTTAAATTATTCATCAGGCTTCTCTCTCAGCCTGCTTCCTTTCTTGCCTGGTGAATGGTACACCCCACATGGATCCTCAATGTGGTTGGAGGGGTGGTGTTCACTCTAGTGAAGCCGTCCTGTCGGGACTGGTTTATTCGGATCCTTTTGACCAGAACGTTTGCCAGCATTTTTTTCCCCAGCAAGTGTTGCATAATGCAGTGTTATGAATTTTGTCTCTGTTCTCAACAACTTGTTGGATATATGCACTTAAAATGGATGACTTTCATCTCACTGTTATGCAATAAACCTGTCAGGTTGAATTTCCTTTTAGTGAGCCAAAAGCTGAGCTGAACACTGTTATATTTTAAATATACACCCAATATTCCTCATTTTATTTGTGGCTTTATGTTTTTCAAGGAGAATGAAATGAGCTAGTTAATTAGTGGCTACTTGACTTTTTTTTTGATACTTGTTCATTTAAGCATCTGCTGTGGTCAGTGTGTCTTCCTTTAATGTCCACATTTTCTTCTACTTTAAGATTGTAGGGTATGCCAGTCAAATTAGACACTGAAACGAAAAGGAGAAATGGGAGCCTTTCTTTATGCTGTTCTTTTAGTACTGTTGATTTCCATTGTCAATTACTTGCACATGCTAATACAGCTGGTCTTTGCTGTGCATATTCCCATATGCACAGCTTTCAGTTGACACGGTACCATGCAAAGCAAGAACTGCATAACTTTCTATATGTATGAATATTTCTGTATATGTGAGCATGTATTTATTTTTATTTTTGAATGTGTCTATTTTTCAAGTATTTGAAAATGGTAAAAACACTGGAGAGATCTCTGTTCGTATCAGTAAAAAAGATTTGAGGTCTAATAGCCCAACTCAAACTGGCAATATGATGGAAAGAGTGAGTTTACTGATAATTTGCTTATAGTTATAAATGTCTTTCACATTACTTGTAGTTAATTTAGACAGTTACACCTTAAAGTTGTTTACAAAAGATCAGTCATTTGCTGATCTGTAAAGGCTGATATTCCAAAGATTGACTTCTGAATTTCTTAGGCTCTCAACTTTAATATAATATTAACTCTTGGATCCCTACCTAACACTATCTTAACCTTCATTATGCTTATATTTGGAAATTTGTCTACACTGGGCCCTGGTTTTGTTTTGATACATCAGGGTGTCTCTCTTGTTTACACTTTAAAAAGAAGGGGGATACGATATTCAGCGAGGGTATGCTCTGGATCTAGGGTTTTTCTAAGCTGTAGACCCTGAATGACTGACATGTAGCCTTGGTCTTCTCCCACGCTCATTGTGAGCAAGTCCAGCTGGTTTATCTTAGACAGTCTTACCTTTTCCTATTTTCCAGACGATTGGGATGTTTCTCAGGCAGAACCAACATGTTCAGGGTCTTTATTTGGGGTCTTTGTCTTGCATAAAAGGACACTGAACACCCTGTTGTTTACAAATTGGGGTTATGCGCCCGAGTGCACACCAATGTTTTGGGCTCTGTTGCCTACTCTTTGTTCAGAAACTGGCTCCTTTTTTCCCCCTTCAATTCAGCACCCACAGACTTACCTCTCCTTGTGGTATCCATTACCTGGCTTTTACAGCCAATCAAAAAAGTTGCATATGAATTGGGAGGCTCTCATTGGATCAATTAGCTATACCCAGAAGAGATAAGGAAATGCTACTTTGATTATAGAGAAGGATCCAGAGCCTTGGCTGGTTTCTTTTTAACAACACATCCGTGATTATGTAATACAAATCACTATAATACAAAAACTTTCCTAGAATTTTTCACCTGTCTTCCCTCTTTTTTATACCAGAATATTTTACTTCTTGGTTCATGTTAAAATTGGAGATGATGTTTATAATATCTTATACAAGAAGATGCTATTCTATAGAAACTTTTTGTATCGACTTAAAACACACTGGAATTGAACTATGCTTTGCTTCTATATGCAAGTAAATCTGTGGGGAAAACTTTAATTAAGAGCATTATAAAGCATTTTGGGAGAGCTCTTGTGACACCTAAGGACAACTGCTCCCTTGTGTGGACACTTGTTTCAATCACTAGCCAGAGATGTTTCACACTCTTCTCAAGTCCTTGAACAAATTCTTATCCTATAAAGGCTCAGTGATGATAGCTTTACAGATAAATGGGTGAAGATTATCACAATTTTTGGTTGCCACAGCAAAGCCCTAACCAATGACCTAAAGATGAAAGGCTTGGGCCCTTACCTCCTGTAGGCTGTTGAATGCTCATCTTTGAACACCTAAAATGCAGTCTGTCACCAAGTTGAGAAAATAGAGATTGCAATGCAACTCCTGTGAAAGTGAATTTGGTTAAGTGATAAGGTGCTCACATTCTGTGTCTACCTCACATCCCTGTCCTTAGTGCACACATTTCTTGACTCAGATCAGGCCTTAAATCTTTTGTATCTTTTCCCTTTACAAAAAGGTGATGCCTGTAAAGCAAAATCCCTGTGATTTAAAAAAATGATCAGCATGACATGTTTTCTGAAAGAATAGCAAAGCAACAAAAATAAGCTCAAGGGCTGAGATACACAGAAATAAATATAGGGCTTTAGAAATACAATCCACAGATTTCAAAATATGTTTGCAGTTTCAATGAAAAAGAAAAACAAAACAATACAAACTTTTACTATTCTAGCACCTTTGCCTATTATATACCCAAAAAGGATAGTAATCATAATTTTTAATTCAAAGAATTCAGCTATGCTGGATGAGAAGTATTAACTTAATGAAATGAAAACACGTGTCAACATTTTCAGCCTTTCTGATGTTTAAGACCAAAAGTCTGGTCAATGAACTGATGAAAACACTGATGTTACAGATGCTATTATTTACCTCTGATTAGGACAAGGCCTGATTGCTAGGCATTCTATAAATATGATTGCTGGTAAAAGGAAATATTTTACTCAGTCAAGAATTTATAGCCAATCAGTGAGACACCTGAGATATGTGGTGGGCCTGCAACTTTCCCTTCTTTCCTCTGAGTCTTGGCACTTAGCACTTCTCAATATATCTTCAATGGGAATTAATAAAGCAGCAAAAAAAAAAAAAAGGACCCTGAACCACAGCTAGGCAAGAAAATACAACTATATCCACATCCCTGCAGGGATTACAGAGTAACAAGAAATTGAGAGACACATGAACTGACAAGAGAGAGATGAAAAGGAAGCTCATGACAGAAGGCTCGGGGACGAACAGAGTGATGGATGGGGTGGAGTGCAGAGCAGGAAAGAGCAGAGGCCGAAACACTGAAACAAAGGTGATGGAGGATAATGAAAAATGCCTCTTAAAATAGCATATGCAGCACAGTTCTGTTAGATTTCCTTTAGATTTGAAATATGCCCTAAATTAGAAATATCTTGATAATTTAGAGACTCTAAATGTAAGATAGAAGCAAACACTGACAATGCTATTATTTAAAATATTAAATGACAGCTTTTCGTACTTCACACTTCAATGCTGTCTTATTCACAACTTGAAAACATCCATTACTGAAGATGCTCACAGATTTTTTGCAGGGCTCGTAATTAAAATGCATCCAGGAAGAGTTCTATGTGAACCAACTTAGGCCGGAAGTCATATTTATTTTTACAATCCTATAAATGGTGAATTGCTCTACCATTAGTTACCTGAGGTTAGTTAGGGACAGGGAGACTGGCGATTGTAAAACTTGAGCAGGGTCTGGAAGGCCCCTAGCAAAATGTGTAGCTCAGACAAGAAAAGCGTAACCCTTATCAAAGAGGACCGTTACCGTGTGTGGAAGCTAAATGCTCTTTCTATAAGACTGTCACATCTGCTTTCAGTCCTCTTGCCAAAGGGTCAGAGCTCAATCACAAGCCTGTGGCACCCCCTGCTGGTTAAAAGCCCATGCTCATTTTGTTACTTTACACTGAGCTAAACATTGCCGTCATTTCACACTTCTTTTAACATTCTGTATGAATTTAATTATCATTTGTTTGGACTTCATTTGTTACCTAGTAGAGACAGTTTATTACAGATGTTCACATTTTAGGTTATTTCTTTTTCTTCATCTCTCCCCTCACTCGCACCAGTTACTTCTCAGGATTCATCAAAGGCTTCAAGGTTCTTCCATCAACCCACCAGGCCTCAATTTTTCTTCAATCTGGCTTTTTGATGAGAATGGTCAACAAATTAAGAATCCACTTTTGCTGAAGAATGAGCAAAAAATTTGGGTCTCTTATGGTCAAGCATACAGGTAGGAATGAGACGTTTATTCTCTGTCCTCAATCTTTCCGGGGCGAGCTAATTTAAAAGGATAGTTGAGAAGCCAACTAGCGCCCTTTATGAATTTTTTTTTTAATTTTGAATTCTGATAAAATGTCAGGGGTGTTTTTGCGAGGCAGTATTGTTTATGGAATATGACATCTCTCTCTCTCTCTCTCTCTCTGACTTTCTGTCTTAATGCCTTGTCATAGTTCTTGAAGTCTGCCTGTCAGCACAGCAAGAGGGATTTGTTCATGTCTGAGTAGTCACCTTAATGATAGCAGATGGAAACGCCACAGGGGGCTCAAGCCCATCACACTGTCATTGTCGCACACTGCCCTGACCTGCTTCCACTCCTCTATTTTTTTGGTCCCTTTTTAAAGGAGAAATGGATGGTAATTGAAAAGGATCTTAAGCAAGATTTATGAAGCTGTAGACAACATGATTCCCTGCTATCTCTCTATGTTTTCACAAATAAAGTCTTAACCTTTTAAGCACCAATGACAGGACAGCTAAAGATAAATTGGTAAAGCTTGTAAGCCCTATCTTATCAAAGTTATGTTTCTCAAAAGCGCCTTCCATTATCCCACAATAATTACTGGTTATTGCTGAGCATTGTGTAAATTTTTGTAGATTGGTAAATTCCTGCATAAAATTATCTTCATTTCTGAAGAAAGAAAAAGGCTGTGTTATACAGCCACTGATGAGCTGGGCCATTGTGTTGAATATCTCAGAAATTTATGCATATTTTGACAGAACACATCCAGTTGAAGTCTGAAACTGCTTGTCAGGAAACTTAAACACACTTTTCTGCGTATTTAAATTTTTTTTTTTTTTTTTTAGCTCAAACTTAGCTGTAGAACAGAATAAGAGAAAATAATTTTTCACATAGAGTATAATTGATCATACACTAATTATAATGAAAATAGCATAAACAGACCTAAGTCTTTGTAAAGTAAGTAAAGGATTTTAAAGTAAGGATTTTAAAGGATTTTACTTACTTTAAAGTAAGTAAAGTCTTAGTAAAGGATTTGCTATATATTCAAATAGTCAAAATTTCAAATGCTGAAACAAATCTACTCATAAATCTATAAAGGTATTGGAAGAAGTTGGTAGAGTAAATTGTAGGGTCCCTGTTACAAAATTTTATTTCATTTCTCCCAGTAGAGTAAAATTAAAATGCTTAATGATTTTTTATGCTGTGTCATTTATAGAATTAAAAATATCTATAAGGAATGATTTTTTTCCATAGGAAAATTTAAAAATATAATTCAATTACATTATGAGTGGAATTGTTTTTACAATGATAAGAACAGTAATAAATTTTAAAGTGGCAAAAATTCTTGAATAATTTAGCAAGCCCTTTTAGTTACAAGGAAAGGCTTTAATAAACTGTGTCATGAAATATTCTTGATACCATTGTCAAAGTGAAAGTAATGACTAATTTTGATATTTTTAATGATGTTTTCTATAACAGTATTTTAATAAGATCAAACGCTCGTTTTTAACTAATTGGATCATATTTGTGGAATAATTGGTGAAATGCCAAGAATCTGGATATTCTAAAATCAGTTAAAGATTATAAATGGAGAAATTTACAAATGCACATTTTTTTTGTATTTCATTGTCACTTTAACAGGATAATGTATTTTTTCTGGTTTAGAATCCAATATAAAGCATCAGGAAACCCTTACAGCATTTTGCTACGATGGGACTTAAAAAATTCTTATGTCTAATAAGTTATTGCCGTTTAGTTTAAAATATATTGAGAAAATGTGTAATGTGTACTAAGTAAATGGTATTCATTTTTAGGAAGTAATTCTAATGTGTCTAATTTATGTTGCTATGAGGGATTAGGCTACTCATTTGCAAAAAATGATTTTACCTATATCCGCTTCTATTTTGAGTCCTTTAATTATTTTTTCCCAAAATTTTTATTTTGAAAAAATTCACATCTATATAACATTGACAGAATAGTACAATGAGCCCCTATATATCCTTTACCTATGTTCACCAATTTAAAGTTTGCCACATTTGTTTTACCTCTCATATTTCCCATCTCTTTCTCCTCTCTCTCTCTCTCTCTCTTTGAAAGTAATTCCAGAAAATCATTAAAATTTCACTTCTAAATGCTTCAGATCATTTACCTGAAGAACAAGGCATTCTTCTATATCACCACCTAATAATATCATACACAGTCAAGAAAAGCATATCATTTAATATACAATCTATATTCAAGCTACCAAAAATGTGTTTTAGAGCTTTTTGTAATCCAGTATCCAAGTTAGCTTCCTGTATTGCATTTAGTTATTTTCTTTAGTTCTTTTTAATCTAGAATATTCCCTCCATCTTTTGTTTTGTTTTTTAGGGTCCAGTCAGTTCTTACAGAATGTCCCACATGTTGGGTCTGAATGTTTTCTCCTGATTAGATTCAGTTTAAATATTTTTGGCAACAAGATGATACAGGTGATGTGGTTGAGTCCTTTAATTCTATAGCTAAATAGCAAGTCTTTGTTACCAATTTAGAGAAAAATGGTTCATAGTTGAAATAGTGACCATTCTTTTTATTTAAGATCTGTTTTGAATTTGGTTTTCATTCCCAAATTGACCTAAAACAATGTGCCTAACAATATGTACTGTGAAAATCAAATCAGCATAGCATTTAGTGAACTCATAAAAAAGTTATTTATAGTCAAATATTAAAGATTCATTTAATTATCATTTCCCAAGATTATTATGAATGTATCACATTACAGTTATGCATGAAAAAAATGGACATTATATGAATGATTGTTTTTCTCAATGAAATAATTTGCTTTTATTATTATAATTATTTAAAAAAATCACATGTTGCAACTATACTTGACATATTATAGATCAGCTAAATAAACTGAAATGTACATTTCAGGTGTTAATTAATATAGGATATCAACAATAGCGTTATATAATATGAAGATCACTTATTTCTCGATTTTATTAGACATTGATATTGTATATTTTATTATTTGTGCTCAAATTTCAGTATATGTGTAATTTTGCAGATAGCTTTGATTTTTTTCTATTTTTCAGATCGCCACTAAACCCTGTTTTAGGGTTGACCTTTGACCGAGTGACTGCATTTGCCAGAGGTGGCATCATAGTTGCATATAAGACCTTTTTGGATCCTGATGCTATTCTGCTACCTGGATGTGACAAGTAAATTAATAAGTGTTTGGTTAAAGTAGTCTGAATCACCTAATTCAGTATTTTCCAGAGTGAGAAATTTGAAACACTGTTATTTGAATAGTCTTAAATAAGCAATTATTTATTTTGAATTATTTCATGGTATAATGAGGTACTGCCTAAAAGACTTACCATTAACTTTCTTTAATTTTAAAAAAAGTATATGGGGCAATGAACAGAATATAATTTTAGCTTTGCAGAAGTAATAACTTTGTTTGAAATGTCAAAGCTTTTTTTTAGTGGTTATTTCTAAATTAATCATTTTAAATGGAGCCATTAAAATATAAAATAATATGTTCTCTGTATGAGTGTTCATATTTAAACATCTTATCTGATGATGATAAAGTTAAAACAAGCAATGTGCTGGATGCTTGGTGGGACGATGAAAAGAAGACTAGAGCAGGAATTAGAAGATCTCACAAGGCATCTCGCCTCATCTCTGCTCATGATTGTCCAAGAGCAGATTTCTTATCCATAAATAATAAAAACTGATATTTACTGAGTGTTGACTATAGGTCAGGCACAGTTCTAATGAATTGGGTAAGAATTGATTTAACCTTCAGAACAATTATTTAATCTCATTATTCCCTATTACTCTACAATTACTCCATTTTTTAAATTTCAAAGTATTAATATTACAGGGGTACAAATTGAATCACTTTATAATACTTGAATGACGGTTATAAGTGTGCCCATCACCCAGGTAGTATTCATTGTACCTGTTAAGTTGATTATCGCCCATCCCCTTTTCCCCGCTGCCCCCTGCTCGATTTCTGTTGAGTTTTACTTCTCTCTATGCACATGTGTACTCATCAGTTAGTTCCAATTTAATAGTGAGTACATGCGGTGTTTGTTTTTTGATTCTTTAGATACTTCACTTAGGATAGTGGTCTCCAGTTCCATCTAAATTGCTGCAAAAGGCATTAAGTCATCCTTCTTCATGGCTGAGTAGTACTTCATGGTCTACATATACTACATTTTAGTAATCCATTCATGAATTGATGGGCACTTGGGTTGATTCCACATCTTTGCAATGATGAATTGTGCTGCAATAAACATTTGAGTTCAGGTGTCTTTTTGATAAAATGACTTATTTTCCTTTGGGTAAATACCTAGTAGTGAGATTGCTGAATCAAATTTTTCAAAGACAGAAACCAAGGCACAAAATGGTGAAGTAATTTTCCCAAAGTCACACAGCTGGTATGTGATAGAGCCAGGATTCTAAACTTGATTATCTGTTTTAAGGACCTGAGTGCTTAACCAGTATCTAGCACTGTCCAATAGAACTTTCTGTGATGGCGTGTATTTAGTTCATGTAGTCCTTAATTTTATTTCCCCAAGTGCAATGAATACTGTTTTCCCTAAGTATAACAATACGAAACTGCCCTTATTGAATGCAAACTAATTTTATGAGATAATTTACCTAATTTTTGCACTCCATTTGAATTTTCTTCCTATCCTCTGAAGTGGATCATTTGAAATCTTTTTTTTTTTTTTTTTTTTTTTAAGACAAAATCTCCCTCCATCACTCCATGTAGAGTGCAGTGGTATCATCATAGCTCACTGCAACCTCATTCCTGGGCTCAAGCAATCCTCCTGCCTTAGCCTCCTGAGTAGCTGGGACTACAGGCCATACCACCATGCCTGGCTAATTTTTCTTTTTATTAGAGATGGGGTCTCACTCTTGCTCAGGCTGGTCTCCTGAGCTCAAGCAATCCTCCTTTCTCAGCATCCCAGAGTGCTAAGATTATAGGCATAAGCCACTGTACCCAGTCAAACAAATCACACCTGAAATATTAATGCATTTTTTATTTTTATTTCTCAGAATATTGATAAAAATTGCTATTACCAGTACCAGGACTGGTTTCTGTTGAATAGCATGCTGTATAGTATGTCCTAACTTATCCATGTTAAGCCAGGTAATATTTTTAGGATTAGGGTTGGGTGCCTTTTAAGATAAATGATTTGGCTGAATTAAGAACAAAACCCAGCCTCTCCAGTTTGGTTTGTCTATGTATCAGTGAGACTGTGATGCCTCCTAAGGCTCTCTTAAAAATCAAACTAGCATTTTTAACACGTTATAAGTATAAAAACATCCTTTATTATTCATAGTCCAGTATATTTAAAATATAAATTTAACAACCAAGATGGTATCCACTACAAGTGATTCTGTAAGATTGAAAAGCATTGTTTCTTTGTTCTATTAATAATTAGGCATGGAATTCCCCAATATCATAAATAATTACAGGGTAAAATTTTAAAGCCTTTCATTTTCCTTATAGATACCAAGACACTTTACAAATTTCTATTTAAAACGATTGTGACCTATACATTGTTGTTTTTTTCTCTCGCTAGTAAAGATGCATAAATTGTTAGACTAGTAAAGAGCATTATAATTAAATGCATATTATTCTAACAAAAATAATTAAATATTTTACTTTTCGTAGTTGGGAAGTTCATGAGGAATTTCCAATTAATTTTAACTACACCTGTCAACAAATACCTGAGCAGTTTGAAAAGGTGGACTTGGAGAATATCATTTTCTACAGAACAGGGTCAGATTTTATTTGTTATACTTAATAAGGTGAATTTTATGTGTTGGACACTCAGTCAATATATGGTGACTGAGTAAGTATTTATGAAAGCTTTTTTAAAAAATATAAATTACTTTTACAAACGTCAGGGCAAGTATTATTCTTTACTTCCTGTTAATTAAGCACTTCAAAACTGAAGCAATATATAGCATTCCTAGTTGAAAAATTTCTACCTGAATTATGTAACTTAAGTTCTGTTGTTTGGCGTATTTTCTTTGTACCAGCTATATCAATAAGTTGGAGTTGTTTAAAAAAGTCTTTAAGATGGCTTTTATCTCTCTGTGTTTTTGTATCTGATTTATTTGCTCTAAGGTCAATGTATTTAAGGAACATGAGTTCTTTAGAAAACGAAACTCATGGTAACCCAATCCAGGAAGTTTATTTATCAGTTTACACTTAGAAATATATCCTTCCAGTGAACAGGTTTTTTTTTTTCCTCCAGCCGAACTATTAAAGGCATTTTAAACATGTTGCCAAAGAAGAAATAATTCTTTTGTTTTTCTTAGCTGGCAAACTTTGTGTAAGGTTGTTCATTTGAGCTGCATAAGCTTTCGTTTTTGAGCAAATTAAATCAAAACCAAAAAGCATCCACAGAGATAGAGATGCCCAAAGAAAGTAAGACTTTCTATCAACCAGGCCCTTTATTTCCAAGATACAATGCAAAAGACACATTGCCCCAACTTTTTCTTTTTAAATTTCTCAATGCTACCCATTCAGTGTCTTTATTAATCAAAATTTATACTGAAAATATTGGTTGTTTCAAGGAGTATATGAATTTAATACTGTAATTATAAAAATAGAATCAAATAAATATTTCTAATCCTGTCCATTTGTGTGCAAATTTGGAAAATAAAAGTAGAATGGTACACTAATTAATGCCTTTTATATTTTACATTCATATGATGTTAAAATTTATTTACCATAGGTCTAATCCTGTTGTTAAGTTTTTGCGGTGGTGTTATTATCCTGCTTAAAAAATTTGTATGCCTAGCTATTGCCTACCGAAGTTACAAATTCTCATCTGGCCTTCATTGATCTCCATGATTCTCCTTCAGTTTACCCCCACTCTCAATTTACCCTTCCAATCTTCTCCTCTTCTTGATCCTCTCTCTACCCTGTATTATAGTCAGAGTTAATAAATTGTGTGCCAAAACATGCTTTTCACTTTGGTATAATTGTGCCATGGCTTGTGTTGCTCTTTGCCTAGGATATACCCCTAACCATTACCATGCCTTGCCTCTTAAGGCTTTATTCAACTTCCTCTTCTTCCATAAAGCCTTCTCAGATCCTCCAGAGAGAATTAATCTTTAATTATTTTGTGTTCTCAGAACTCCTTTTTGCCCTTTGAAAATTGTTCTTAGAGTTTGTGTTTTGGTATAGCATTTGCTTTAGTGTCTTTCTCTTCTACTAACCTGGAATTCTTTGGGCACAGACATTAGGTCTTACTCATCTTTATATTCTTAAGTGCTAGCCCAAAGTCTTGAATGTAGGGCAAGAGCACAGTATGTTTTTGCTGAATGGATTTTTTTTTGTTTGTTTAGCCATAACCTATCCTTCAAGGCTGACTATTCTCTAATATGTTCTTTGTGTGTTAGCCAAGCCAGATCATTCATTTGCTGTTTTCTGAAAGCACTCCATGCTTTCTGTTATCATGCATGTGGATTACTCTGCCTGGAATTCAACCTTTCTTTCTTTGTCACCACCCCAGCCTTCTTTGTCACCCTTGTGCCATACCCTAGCACAGAGTCTAGCATATAGTTGGCAGTCAGCAAATGCTGTTGAAATCCTGCCCATGATTCTAGCCCTATCTGACTAGGACTAGGACTGCTTCATGAAGTCTTTCTTTACCCCAACTCCATCCTCAAACCAGATGTGACACTTCTGGCCTTGATATCCCCATTGCATCCCTTCTATGCCATTCACAATGACATTGAACTAGATGCTGTTCCTCTTACGACTTTTTGCTTGGTCCAAAGTCAACCAGGCAATAAGTATGGGCATCCAAACTTGGGGTTACATTGGGGTAGATGTGGGAGAATGATAGATTCTACCAGGAGTGGTGAAATCAAATCATGAAGGGCCTTAATTCAATGTTAGAGATTCTGATTATTGTTCTGTAGAAAACAAGGAGCCACTGGAAATATTTGAGCAGAGGCAAGATCTGATCTGATCTTTATATTAGGAAGAGAACTCAGGAGATTCTTGTCTTACCTTCCCTGCTAGAGAAAATTCTCAAGGGCAAAGGATATCCTGATAATCCTTTTCTATGCCACAATATCTAGATATTCAGAGTTAGCTAAACAGAATTGAGTTTACTAGTTAATGAACTCATTCAACAGAGACCAGCTCAAATCCAAAAAACAATTGGATATCAAACAGATATCACAGGAAAGGAACCCAAAGGAGGCTTTCCTCTTTGCTTTTATATCAAAGGGGGACTTTACAATATAACTATATTTTCAAATGTTGAAAAATGAAAGACTAATATTCCACAGTTGTTATATCGCTATTAATTGGTTCTAATGATTTAACGAAAATGAGAAAACATTCATCTTTAAAAAGTGTTGGTACACTGTTATATTTTTAGAAGAAGAAATTGGTTTTGAAAAAAATTTTAGTCCAGCTAAAATAGTAATGTAAGAAAGCATAAATTTGATAAATTGGCTAGTAAAGAAGCTTTCAGAGACAAATGGCTTTCCCTTAGCTATGAAACCTTTAAAATCCTTTCAGAAAAATGTCTCCAATTATTTACAGAGAGGTGATCAGTACATTGGGAATAGTAATTTAATAATCTGAAAAAGAGCACTTTTAAAAATAGATTCAGGCAGAGGTGACAGATATCTATAGGGCATTTTATTGTAGAATCTTGCTGCTCATTGAGGTAAAGAAGACACTAAGAGGATTACAACAGGGTTGAGAAAAGGGAGGCAAAAGCCGATATTCTTGATGCATATGTTTTAAAATTGGCTTGAGGTAGAGATATCAGTGCCCAACCCCTGACTGTTCTTTTAAATCTCTTATTGACAAGTAAAACCTTTCCTACAGAGAAAAATTTGGAACATATAATCCTCATTGGTAATGTGAGAGTCAGATATAACCCTGACAATTACAACCTGTTGCTCCTTTATCCACTTCAAAAACAGATTTAGAACCTACTGCACATTGACAATTTGGCATCTTTCAACAGGTCTTTATTGTTACTTAAATTGGCAACATTGTTAGATTGACTTAGTTTAAAGGCAGTAAAATTACATGTCTTTATGAAATAGATGAGATTTAAACTTCATGGTAGTTAATATAAAAGAAAACATTTTATGAGAAGAATAGCTTGAGGAATGCCTGGTTATGGGAAAATATAGCAGATAAATGGACTCCAGTGTTTGGCAGGTCATGTATTCTGCCAAAATGAAAAGGAAACTTATTTGATCCTAGCCTTGGCTTCACAGATGTAGGCAGGACATTAATGACAACTTTCTGTATAGAAACAGCAAGAAAAATACCAAGTTATGATTTTAGAATTATGGCATACTAGTAACAAGTTAACTTGTAAATTCAACAGGTATGGATGCTACCAGAATGAATGCATGACCGCTGAAGTACTGTATTGCCCTGATATTATTATTTTTTTAATCACAAAGAGTCTAGGAAAAGGCAAAGGCAAACAAACTTTCCTATTTCTTGACAGAGCAAGTCATTGAGAAATAATATTTTCTATTGATCAGTTATATACTGGGCCAAATACAAAATTTTAGTTTAAATTTTGAACTGATTGCCATTAGCATATGACACAGGACTTGAAATAAAGTCCTTTCCTTATTTTCAGACCAATAACTAAGAGCTATTTGAGGACTGCACACCTAGATCTTAGATGTTTTGCTTTGTTTGGTTGCATAATTATGTCTTTGCTGATATTTTCTGCTTTCAAACTTTTCCATTTTTTGGCCTTAGTGATGGGTGGACTGATCCGCTATAAAGTTACAGAGTGCAAACAATGAGAGGGAACAGCAAGGACATGAGGAAAGAGATTTATATAACATTTCTTATAGTGTGACTTCAATTTGTGTATAAAATTATTAAACTCGACCCTAAATGCATTACCAAAAGTGAAAATCTTATAAACTTTATGTGTAGTAAACAGTTTATTTAGAATGAAGGTTGTGATTTATGAGCTGCTTCTTTTAAGAAAAATTTCATTGTCTGGTGTTCTGTTCTTAGATCTGCAGGAGAAGACCATTAATAGTTTTCTTCTTATTATGAATTTGCACACAAATATTGACAGCTACTCCACCTTCGTTAGTCATTTGGGAAAAAAAATTAAACTAGAAGTTTTTACTGGCCCAGCATGCGTGCACATCATTTTTAACATTTGGTGAAGAGCAAAGGGGTCCTTTGTCTCTAACAACACAGTTTATTCAGACAAGCAAAATTATAATGGTCATTTAAGGGAGCCATGTATATAAGAATGCAAAAGAATAAAACAGAATTTCTGTTTTGATTCTCATCAGGATTTAAAAAGGTTTTCTAATGACATATATGATAGTATGTATTTAGATACCAGGCTCAGTCTAAATGCTTTTATATGCATGTGCCTGTGCACACCCATACACATGCACACACATACACACACATACATATATGGTATATTACGTTACAAATTGTTAGATAGCTTTTTTCTTAAGTCCAATTTTCACAGTTTTTAACTTCCTACCTTCATAAATGTTTGATCTGATGCTAAGCTATCAGATTAAATTAAGAAAGTGAAATCAAAGAAGAAAAATTTAATGTCCATTGTCAGTTTTAAGCATATTAGAACACTAGACTTGGCAGAAAATTTTTTTCTAATAACACAAAATGAAGCTGAGTTAGTGGGCCTGGCTGTGTCTGCTCTATGTAGAATCACTTGGGAACTGTCCAGCAAAATATCTCTTGAAGAACAGCATGGTGTTAATACTGGGTGCCAGCCCAAGTCAGAGACAAAGGACTCCTTCGTTCTTCACCAATAAGCCAACTGTTAAAAGATTAAACCATGTTGTGGAGATAACAAGAATTTAGGCGCTGGCAGCAGGTGCCGTACAAAGAAGCAGTTGGCAATATGCTTCTTCTGTCTGACTAATTTCAGTCAAAACAATCTTCTGCCCAGTTGCAGAGGGGAGTTTTGAGTGTGATGGCAACTTGGAGTTAGGAGGTTGAGTAAGAGCATTACTTTAAATGCTGAGTCGTGTGGTGGATGGATTAATAGAATATAGTTTATCATTGTTCCAAAACTGTGGGGGATTCCCTCCAGAATCCAGTCACTACTGGCAAACTGGGGGAGTATACAGTCAAAGCACTGTAAGTCAAATCTGTTTATGTGGTGGGGTTGCTGTATTTTTTAAAATTTTCATTTTCACATATTGCAGCCATATAACATTTTCTTCTCTTGAGAAATGATTATTTTACATTATACAATAATGACCAAATGTGTTAGTTGTACTCTTATGTTATTGCCTGATCACATTTGTGATATATTGCCTTTTAAATCACCATTTAATTTGTGTATTTATAAAAATAATTTGCTACTCAACAAATATCTAGTATTAGCACAGATACACAATGGACATTTCGGTTTTAGAAAATAATTTAAATTGTTATTGAAGCAACATCATTTTGAGTTTAAAGCATATATTGGCATATTCCTATAATCATACATAAATAAATAGTGATACTTAAAAACTTAGAGTGATTACTCAGGGAAAGTGATCATATAATTTAGAAAATAAAGTTTATTAAGTATGAAGTAATATAATTTCTAAAGGTGAGGTGAGTGCCTGATAATTTGACAATCAAGTCTAAATGAGAAATGCTAGAAGGTGCACAGTAACTTTGATGTATGTTATCTGATAAAGAGCATGAGTTGTGTAATCTGATAAGAAATGCAGAAGACATGGATGCCAATGTCTCTCCCTTCAGTCCCCTGCTGCCCACAACTAACTCTACTCTCAGCTCATATCCTTTATTCTTACGAGATTTTATAGATTCCCAACTGTTTTCCCTACCTTTGATGCCTCCATCCTGCAATCCATTATCTCCAGCTTTGCCAGATCAACCTCAATCAAATTTACTATAAGTTAGTCCCTCTTGCTTGAAAGTTTTCACTGGCTCCGTTCTGCCTACCTAACTTCATAGGCTTACACTTGACACTTTGTACAGTTTGGCCAAATTTACTTTTTGAGTCTACCAACAAATCCTAAGACATGTTGATTTAACTTCCTTGCCTTTACTTGAGGTACCGTTTTATTCTTCATTATTCCTGTCAAACTGTCTCCATCCTTCAAGGCCTAGTTCACGTTAAAACTTTCAAGATGCTCCACTTTTTTTTTTTTTTTTTTTTTATTAGACAGAGTCTCACTCTCTTGCCTGGGGCGAGTGCCGTGGCATCAGCCTAGCTCACAGCAACCTCAAACTCCTGGGCTCCAGCAATCCTACTGTCTCAGCCTCCCAAGTAGCTGGGACTGCAAGCATGAGCCACCATGCCCGGCTAATTTTTTTTTCTATATATATCTTTAGCTGTCCAATTAATTTCTTTCTATTTTTTTGGTAGAGATGGGGTCTCGCTCTTGCTCAGGCTGGTCTCGAATGTTGCTATTTATTAATTGCTATTTGGGGCAAGTTTGTTAACGCCCCGGAGACTTGGTTTTCTCATCTCTCAAAGAAGGCTGGTAAGCTGTGCTTCTCACACAGGGTGTTTTGAGACTGGGCCCATCAAGTGTTGGTGTGGACTCTGGCCTGAGAATAAATGCTAAACCCATAGCAGCTATTATCAATTCCCAGCTTACGTGTTCAGTACGGGCTGGATCAAAGAGCAGGACAGGTTTGATGGGGTGGGGATGGGAGTTGGAAGCACAGAGTCTCTGGCTGGGAAGTCCTGACTCTGTACCTAAGTTTGCTTCTACCTGGCTGTGTGACCTTGGCAATTCTTTTCCATCTCTGAGCTTTTGTCTCTCCAAATGTAGAAGAGGAACATAGCCTCCACGATCATTGGAACTTCCTATTACACATCTAAAAGATAATCCCTCGATTCCCCTGAAAACCGCACTGTGGATGTTTTAACAATTGTAAATATTCTGCTGGACAAATACTGCAACTGCTTCCTAATGTCCCTTAATCCTCTGAGGTTTGCTGACCTGTGAATCAAGGTCCATTTCTTTTAAGGTCAGGAGGGTTCATCCTTGCTTTCTAAAAACTACAAGGTCCTTCCTCCCCTGCTGACCACAAAACAATTCTTGGCTGTGTCAATTGTTTAAAGCAATGTCATTTTCGTACGTTAGGAATGAGAATGTGGTGGTCCCCAGTCCATGGCTGGCAAATGCTCCTCTCCTTGTTTTTTGTAATTCAGTTCTTAAAATGGACAAATCTTCTTTGAAATATCGTCTCCCTGGTATGTCTCCCAACATTGTGTGATGCGAGTGGAGTTCGATCAGAGGTTCTCTAAAGATGCTTCGAGCTCTCAAAGTTTTCTCCCCAGAGAGCAGCAGGTTCTATGGATGAAGATGGACCTTTTTCTGGAACACGTCTCTCCAACTTAGAAGCAGCTCCCCCACCCTCAACCCCCAGTAGATCTGCCAGGCTCAGATGAGCCAGGCCAGCTGGCTTTGCTCTATATGGGAGCTCTAAATAATTTTAATGGCTTAAAAGCTGAAGAGTTGTTCTCCAGCTCCTGTAAGAGGCAGCATTAACAGGGAATAATTTAAAGGGGAGAGCAAGAAAGAGGCTGCCAAAAAGATAAAAAGGAAGCGAAGAATGAAATAACCAACTTTCAAGATCCCTTAAAAAAAATCTTGGGTCAAGATCCCACCTGTCTTTTGCAAGCTGCCTTCATGCTCACGATGACTTCTTGCCTTAATAGAGGAAATGGAAATGCTTTGCTATGGTTTCAGCACTATGCTAAGCTCTTGATCACACACTGCCTCATTTTACCATCAGCTAGAATGTCAGCCCCAGGAGAGCAGCGGGTTTTGTCTGGTTTGTTCACTGTTACAACCCCATTCTCTAAAGGATGCCAGGCCCCTTGTATGCGTTCACTAAGGATTTGCTGAAATGATGAGTGATAGCTCTCTGAGATCACTATAATTATTACCACATTTAACAGATGGATACACAGGAGTTCCTAAAGGTTAAGTTGCTTGTCCAGGGTCATGTCACAGTTAGAAGCAAACCCAGGATTCAGGTCTATCTGACCCCAAAGCCCCCCTTATTTCAGACCACGTGCCCAAGGACAATACCCATCCCCCTCTACTTCCCTATTCAAGTCTCCCTCCTCTTTCACGGGGACTCCTCTGTTCCAGCACCTCTTCCTTCTGGAAGTCTTCCCTAACCACTTGTTTGGAAGGTGGGACACCTCTGGGAGTGACACAATCCACAGCCCTCCTATCTATGACCAAGTCAAAAGCCACTTTCCACAAGAAGGATGCTTGTTATCTACCCTGAGCTGTGCCTGAACATTCACACCTTGAACTATCACTGTCTATGACATGTGTACCCATAACAAATTATAATGTATTGCCACAATGCCTGACTCATATGGGTTTTAATCAATATTCAATAATGTTTAATTTAACCGTTGGGATTATAAATTCAAGAGACAATTGATGAATGCCTATCAAAATTTAAAACAATTTTCATTTTAACATTTAACTCCACTTGAACGGATGTAAAAATACTCAAAACATGGTCACAAAAATGCATGTATGAGTCTGTTTATTGTCTCATTGACAGTGGTCCTCAACCTTTTTGGCACCAGGGACTGGTCTCGTGGAAGGCAATTTTCCGGATAATTCAAGCACATTACGTTTATTGTGCACTTTATTTCTATTATTATTACATTGTAATACATAATGAAATAATTATACAACTCACCACAATGCAGAATCTAATGCCGCTGATCTGACAGGGAGCGGAGCTCAGGCGGTGATGCAAGGGTTGGGGAGCGGCTATAAACACAGAGGAAGCTTCACTCCCTTGCCCTCCGCTCACCTCCTGCTGTGTGGCCTGGTTCCTAACAAGCCATGGACCAGTACTGGGGGTTGGGGACCACGGATTTATAATACTAAAATATATAATAACTTAGAGGCCTATTGTTGGCTAGTGATTAAACAGATTGTGATACATCTGTACTACAGAATATTAATCACCTGTGAAAAAGAATATCGTAGATCTGTATGAACTGACATGGAGACATCTTGAAAACTTTGTATTCGTCGAAAAAGCAGGTTTCACAAAAAAAAAACAAAACATATTCAGTGTGATCCCATTTGGGTTAAAATTTACCTATGCAAATGCATGTCAACAGTTCTGGAAGCAAGCATATCAAATTGCTAAGCACTGGGTACTTTTAGGGTAGGCTGTAAATTTGGTGTGCAAAGGAGATTTCTGCTTTTTTTGCTTTGAAAATGCTTCTCTAAAAAATGGTGACTTAGGCTGGGCGCGGTGGCTCACACCTGTAATCCTAGCACTCTGGGAGGCCGAGGCAGGCGGATTGTTTGAGCTCAGGAGACCAGCCTGAGCAAGAGCGAGACCCCGTCTCTACTAAAAATACAAAGAAATTAATCGGACAACTAAAAATATATAGAAAAAATTAGCCGGGCATGGTGGCGCATGCCTGTAATCCCGACTACTCGGGAGGCTGAGGCAGAAGGATCGCTTGAGCCAGGAGTTTGAGGTTGCTGTGAGCTAGGCTGACGCCATGGCACTCTAGCCCAGGCAACAGAGTGAGACTCTGTCTCAAAAAAATAAAAAAATGGTGACTTAAAACAACAGACTATTGGGTACAATGTACATTATTTGGGTGATGGGCACACGAAAAGCCCAGACTTCACCACCGTATAATTCATCTGTGTAACCAAAAATCATTTGTATCCCTAAATCTATTGAAATTTTTTAAAAATAGTGACTTAATAGACTCACAGGACATGAAGATCGGAGGGACCTTATGGGGCAAAGGTGATACAGGGTCAAAACCACTTTCAAATATTGTCTCAAAACACGTATTGATCCCAACAATTCATGCAGATGCCTTCGTTGTTACCACTCCTCTGCCAACCTCCAACTCAGAGCTTTCTTTTCGCGGAATATTTGTCTTTGGTACAGCACCTTCTAGAGCGTTGGCAGGTTCATCTGCTCTTACAGGAACCTCTGCTCTCTCCTCCTCCTTTTTGTCCCTGCCTTCAGCTCCATTTCCTTGTCCCTGCCAAGTTCCATTTCAAACCTAAAGCAAGTGTAGGTGATCCTGGCATTGTTATTATCTTTTATTGGCATTAAGAGATGTCTGATGAGCTCTTATTATAACGTGCCTAGCCATGCTGATAATACTTTAAATATAGCATTTAATTACTGAGCTCCAGGCACTACCCTAAGGATTTTATATACATTGCTTTATTTAAATCTCTCGCAGAATCATGAGCTGGGAACCCTTTTTCAGTTCCCATTTAACGGATGTGAAGACTGATACTTGAATAAGTTAACTCAAGAGTGACAGAACTGGGATTTGAACTCACATATAGCTGACTCCAAAACCCAAGCTCTTAATTACTTTATCAAAGAATAACCCAGAGGCATTTAATTAGTTACACGCGGTTTACTATATGTGAGGAAGAGAGCCATCAGGCTATTATTTAGAAATAAAAGTGAAATAGGATTTATAAAAACAGGGAGAAAAGCAAGATCAGTTGAACAGACAGTCTGAAAACGATGAATCGTGGTTTACAAGCTTTAGGAAAACTAATTAGCTGGAATATAGCAAAGAGGTCAGCTGGGACAATCTATCCGAAGAAATCCACTCTCATTGAGAATTGCAGAAAACCTCAAGCACTCAGCTGAGGAGGGCAGGTGGCAGGGCACCTCTGTCTCCTTCCATCAGCACCTCTGCTTTCGTCGGGATGGTCTCTACCACCTCTTTCATCAGAGCCTCTCCCTAGGGTGCAGGGCTTCTTATCTCCCAAAAGACTGGTTTCTACTGTTAAAGGAGATGACGCACATGGACCCCTTAGCAGGTGAGCCAGTCACACGGCCATCCTGTGATAAATGTAGACTTGTTACAATCCTCTCAATCACGGGAATTCTTATTTCTGTATTTATCATTACTAACAGGAAACGGGTGGGTTTTGCTTTCCTGGCTTTCGCTTTGTGTTTAGCTTCCTCCTTTTATCAGCTCCGGTAACTCACTCACTTATGCAACAACACACTCATGAGTATTCGTAGAGTTCACTGCTTTGAATTGATCGGCCCATCTATTAGAACTGCCTTGGCCACAGTGAATAGATTACAGTTCCAACAGAAGTCTGTACCAATAGTCTTCCCTTTGACACCTGTGGGCTCCCAAGGAACAGTGCCTGGACACTATTAGGCTCTCGTATGCCCAAGTGCTAGCACCCTCTCCAAACATAAGCATCTCAGGGCAGGGTGGGGCGGGAGATCTGTTCTGACGTATGTTTTGACATAGCTCTGTTTCCCACGTAGAGCCTACCCCGGGATCATGCCTGTGGCAGATGCTTAGGGAATGTTCCTGTAATGAGTGAGTGAGTGATGGAAAACCCCACTGTACTGCTCTGTTGCTACATACACCTGGCTGTCAGCGCCTACAGCCTCCTGTGGTGTTTTCCTTCCCCGGGAAGCCATACCGATTTAGCTAGACTATAGTTTTCTCCGCACACACTTTCACGTATGTGCAACCACCCACATACTTCCTCCTTGCTTTCACCTTGCTAGAGCTCAGCATTTCTCAGGACATTCCACAGCCCAACTCGGCTTCCCTCCCTGTCGCTATCCTGGTCTCCCAGCTGCCTCTATCTTCCACGTAATGCTGAAACAGCTACCATTTACTGAGCACCTGCTATGTGGCAGATGCTTTCTGTGCAAAAGCGTACTGGATCCTCACAACAGCCCAAAAGGTAGGTCTATCACTGTCTATTTTATAGATGAGAAACTGAGGCACAGAAAGGGGACTTTATACACCTAAGAGAAACAGCTGAAATACAGACCAGGTAAAGTCCAGCAGTTCAATCATTACACAATAATATACCTTTAAATAGAAACACCAATTAAATTTTTCAGATATTCAAACAAAATTGGACATATAGATTCAAATACTAATGGGAAGTCATACACCCCTGAAATCAGATTTACTCACAAATCTTCATGGCGACAGCTCTTTCTCCTCTAACCTTATATGTACTTCTAGTCTCTGCAGCACATACTCAACCCTACTATGTGTGAGGGAGATTGTCGGCACTGTTTGTGTGCAAAGCGTGCATGATGTAAATCATACATTCCATCAGTTTACATGAGAACAGAGAGATGACAGTAGAAAGAAAAGAGAAATTATATATTAATTATATATTTAATATATATATAATTATATATTAATTATATATTAATAAATTATATATTATATATATTAAAAAGAGTTGGCCATTACAAAACCCATGGAGAGACAAAGACTTACGGAAGTACAAAGACATGTGTCTGGAAGGATACAGAAACTGACGCTTACCTAGCGGTGTCAGCGGTAAGCCTGACACTGTATTAAATGCATTCATAGCAACAGTGGCTATTTTAAATCATCTATTATGTGCTGTGGGCTTTTCATACATTTTCCATCATTCTCGCAAGACGTCAACAAAATAGGAATTCTTATCTCTGTTTTACAAATGAAGAAATTGAGGCACAGAGAGGTGGAAAAAATTACCTCGGGGTACACAGCCATTTAAGTGACAAAACCGAAATTAGAATCTGGGCCTGTCTGGGTCGATGCGCTGCATTCTTTGTGATAGAGTCATTGCCTGCATTTCTCACGTTCCTCCTTAGCCTTTCTCTTCTCCTCGCGCTTATCCCGGCTATATCCTTATCCCCATTTTTAGGTAAAGAGGACGTGGTGGAACCTCGCATTAGAAAGGACCTCGGAGCTGGAAGACTTGCTTGGGGAAAATAAGGAAGGCTTTGTGCAGGCGTGCTGGACCCAGAGGGACTGATAGGATTTAGTGCACAGATACTGTAAAAGCGTTCTTGAGAGAAGTGTGGCAGATGCAGGAAGAAAAGAAAAAGCCACTGGGGTGGCTGTAGTCTCAGGCTGCTGGAAGTTGACAGGGTTGGAATCCTAAGTCCGTCCCGGCTATAGTGCTTTATTTTAGCACATTGATTTGAACCCAGGTATTGACACTGTGGAGTCAATTCTGCAGGAAGTAAACCCCAAGGAGAGGCACAAAGACTATTTTCAGGAAATCTTAAGAAAGTTCACTTGCTCCAACCACTAGGCACACTTGCTCCCAGTCACTGCCTCTGTGCAGAGGCTTGGAGTGTCTGCACATAGCTCTCCCAAACCCAGGGAAATAGAGTCCGCAGTGTCTTTGGGAGACAGAACGGCACTTGCTCCCCACCATCTAATCAGAACAGCCCTTTGCTGACTAATTGAATTACTCTGGCCCACAAACTGATAGACAGCTGCTAAGAATGGTTATTGCATTATTAATTCGCTCCAGCAATTTCACATTAAACCTATACTGTTAATAATTTTTCCCCTTCTATTTCTTCCCTCTTAATTAGACTATTTAAAACTTTGAAGGAATAGTCTTCCCATGTTAAATGGAGGCATTGGGAAAATTACATTTTTGATTGAATACTTCTCTGATAGGCCAGCAAATGAGACTGTTGAGTTGTTAATTATTGTCAGAGTTCCACACGACGCTTGCTAATGAGGCAGTCAATCTCAGTCGTCAGTCCCCAGATATTAATGGAGGCCAATGGGATGTACTGGGAAAGGTGTTTGCTGGAGGTCCAGGGTGTCCAGTTCCCCGGCTGTACATGGCAGGTTGGTGACTTCCCTTTGCTAAAGCTAATGGGAACCTGTGATGGGCATGGAAAGGGATGGGCAGTGGAACAGGTGAGGACAGCCAGACAGCTCCAGGTGGGCGCCGCTGGGATGGCCCACTGTACTGATGCTCAGTAGTCTGGCAAGGCTGAGTGTTTGCAGTTTCTTGGCAGATGATGGGTACAAGGAGGTGTCAGGAAAAAGTACATTTCTGAAGGCTGCCAATCTGGGCTCCAGAAGACCCAGCCCCAGGCTCCAATGCCAGCTGGTGTCTCGAGATTTAGCACTGACTTTAGCACCGGGCATGGTGGTGTGGATTGAGAGAGATGTCAAGTTTCATTCAGCAAGACTGGGGTGACGAAGAGGGGATCTCATCTAACACTGGGCATCAGAGAACTCTATATTTAGTCTGGGACAAAGCAAAAGCTCAGTAGAAGGGAAGGGAAGGGAGAGAAATTGGATTTGACTCAATAAATATTTACAGAGCACTTTGTATGCATGATAAAGACTTAAGCTCCCTGTGCAAACTCCTGAGGCAGACAGTTTTTTGGGCATCATCCTTGACCTTTACAGATTCTACTCCACCACAGCCCATCCGTTAGACAGCTTCTGAGGCTCACACATCCTCCTTCAATTCTTTGGAAGCTCATTCTCTTCTCATCCCCATTTCTCCTCCCCTGGCCCCAGTCCTTCCCATCAATATCTAGATTACTGCACCGATCTAATTATTACTGGATCTGCACCTTCCCACCCTCCCCAAAGTGACCTGTGTGACCTCATCTCCCGCTACTCACCCTAGCTCTTTCAATTCCTCCATCATGCCAGGTGGGCCCCCTCCACCCCCACTGAGCTTTTGTTTCACCCTCTCTGAAACAGGGCATCCACCTGATGCCACACACCTACCAAGGTTCTGGTCGGTGCATGCTGGTTTCCTTCTCCTGGAGCCTGTATCTTCAAGCCCCATCATTCCAACTGATCTTTAATTTTCTTGCCATCTGCCTATCCCTTGGGTCCTATTTATCTGATTATGATGTAGACATGGGTGGTGGGTGGGGATGGGGAGGTTGGCCAGGCAAGGCTACAGCATCCTGGCAGCAGGAGGGGAGGTGCTGCCCCAGATGGAGATGTCCCTCCCAGGCAGGGAGAAGACTTGAAGGCAGATTCCTAAGCAGGGAGGGGCAGCAGACAGCAAGTCTGTGAATGTACATAGGGTTTAAGGCTGATTCTTGAGTGTTTTTACTTTGCAACTCTGTGGGGGAATCTAATTAACAACAACGAAAAAAGGAATTTAACTTCTGAAGATATAATCTTGCCACTTTGTTGACTGAACATTGATGCCACAAGTGCTAATTGTCAGACTGCAAGGTACTGGCCACTGTTTTAGGCATTAAGATACCTTGGGTGAAAAAGTAGGCAGCATCTCTAACCACCAAGAGCCTACTGTCTAATTTGGGAGGCAAACAGAGAAGTAAGTAACTAAATAAGTGAATAAGCAGATACATAAATGCCGGATAATGATAAGGGATAAGACGACCATATCTCTTAGGGGATGACGAGGCACATGAATGATGCTGGGACAGGCATACGTGGGGTTGGGCAAGGTTAGGGAAATATTATCGTAAGAGGTAGATTTGAGCCGAGATCTCAATGACGAGAAACCACGTAAATGAGCGTGGGGGTAGGCAGAGCAAGCCTCCAGGCAAAGGTAACAGCAAGCATGAAAGGCCAGGGAAGAATATGAGCTTGGCAAGTTGCAGGAACAGGGAAAACTCCTCTTTGGCTGACTTGTGAAGCTGAGAGGTGAGAAGTGTAGGGTTGCAAAGTGTGAGTTTGGGGAGAGAGGACGTTAGAGGCCATGGTAGTAAGCTTGGCCAAGAGGAAGCTGCCCTGGGTTTTATGCAGTGGAACGACACTACTGGATGCAGATGTTTTCTAAAGATTACCACTGAGCACCTCTTATCTGAATCCCAGATGGTGGCTGTACAATGATGAAGTCGGTACAGTCACCACTTTCTTAGAGTTCCATCTAACAGTGGAGATGGACATGCAGCGAGGGACCTGACGTGGTTGAATACACGGACAAACAGACTGATGGCAGACCCCAGTGGCTGCTCTTTCCTTCTTCTATGGTAATAGACATTTTAGCTGGGTTTCTGGTTGCCTCTGATAAATACCACATTTCCCAACCTTCCCTGAAGCTGGGTGTGGCTGTGAGATCACCCCGTGGCTAACAGGATATATGCGGAAGCAAATTATAGCAGCTCCCGGTTTTCTCCTTGAGAGACAGCTGGTTTTACATTCTGCTGCTCTTCCCCTGCCTCCGCCGTCCTGCTTGGAATGTGGACGGGAGAGCCGCAGCACGCTCCAGCGCCTCGGAGCACAGCGTGAGAGCCAGACTTTAGGGACGCAGGGACATCAAGCTGCAGGAGCCTGGACCTCAGGCTCTTCACGGACACAATGAAGAGCTACGACTGCAGCGCTAGACTGCTACCTCTGCACCTTTACCCGAAAGACAAGTACACCTCCAACCCGTGTAGAAGTAGGTTCTATTTCAGGTCTTTGTTATTGCTGACTAACTGAATCCTAAGAGTTAATCGGTTAATAAAGTGTTGGGGAGGTATTTTTATGGACATTGAGAGAGAGAGAGGAACTAACTCCAGCTTCTTTAAAAGAAATTGAGCTCCGCTCCTCGATTCTTCTCATACCTGCTGTCCACACCTCCCAGCTCGTGCTGCTCACATGGGTGAGACCGGCTCTCGCTGAGACCTCGGGATGGTTTTCTTTATGTGTTCTGCCTCCCTCTGGCCCACTTGGAGCAGACAGAAGGAAGCCGGAGCAGAGGTGAGCATGAGGCAGTCCCTTCCCGCAGAGAAGTCTGGAGATTCTGTCTCATGTTTATGGACAGGCGAGCCAAGACAAGTTTGGATTGGAAACAAGAGCACTTAAGCAATTAAACCAGAGCATTCATTTCACGAGGCGGGAAGGAGACGGAGAGGAAAACAGAACTTCACAAAACGGAGATGGCAACCCTTTTGAAGCTATTACTTATTGGCAAGGATTGTTCTTGAATTTTATTAAGAAAAAAAAGGCCAACGAAATTCAGCATTTAACAAAATACCGACATTTAAACACAATAGGTAAGAGAAGAGAGGTACCACAAGATCCGAAGAATGGGCTCCACTTGTACTCACCATCAAATTGGTACTAACTGATGAACACTAGGGTGCTCACATGGCAGTAATACTCTCCAGGGATTAGGGGGATGGGGGGGTAAACCCACAACCAAAGGACACAGGGAGCATTGTAGGGGGGAAGGGCATGCCTCTAACCCTCACTTGTGTGAGGCAAAGACATGAAGTGCAACCATACTGTTTGTACCCTCATAATACCCTGAAATAAAACACACACACACACACACACATACACAGAGAAAAATAAATAAATAGGCCGGGTGCGGTGGCTCACGCCTGTAATCCTAGCTCTCTGGGAGGCCGAGGCGGGCGGATTGTTTGAGCTCAGGAGTTCGAGACCAGCCTGAGCAAGAACGAGACCCCGTCTCTACTAAAATTAGAAAGAAATTAATTGGACAACTAA
>CAUYSK010050132.1:0-21846 GCA_963575035.1 Avahi laniger | reverse complement strand
GTCTCAGCCTCCCAAGTAGCTGGGACTAGAGGCATGCACCACCATGCCCAGCTAATTTTTTTTCCTATATATTTTTAGTTGTCCAATTAATTTCTTTCTAATTTTAGTAGAGACGGGGATCTCGCTCTTGCTCAGGCTGGTTTCGAACTCCTGAGCTCAAACAATCCGCCTGCCTCAGTCTCCCAGAGAGCTAGGATTACAGGCATGAGCCACCGCGCCCCGCCATGTGGAACCAATTCTTACTTCTCCATCTATTTTAGATCATATGTAGGTAAGCAATAAGGAATAGGATTAAGATAATGAACAATAGGCTAGAAGAAATGTATTAGGTTCTAAAATGCAAGATGTTTGAACTAGCATGTTACCCCCCATAAAAATATCCTATATGTTCATTTCTTGAAAATTTCCTTCATTTCCTTTTAAAGCTGAAAGAAAATTTTAAAAATTATAATTGTTAAATGACACTTACATCTTGGCTTTTTCCCTAAGAACATTAAGGGGAAATTCCAAAGAGGAAGAGGAAAAAAACCTGTATTTTAGCAGTGTTTATCAGCTGTGTTTTTATGGGTAAAAGAGGTTCAGTTATGTTACGTGTGGGAAGAGACATGACACAGGTGTGGTTATAACTTCATTTCATTCCAATTCTTCATAGAAAAGTCAGTTTAGAATAGGTAGATGTTTCTAAGATTAGGAAGCCATTTGGGCTTCCTGGATATCTGGCTGAAAATTCAAGACAACTGTTTGTAGATTTTACAAATTTAAGGTAGACAGATTAGTAAAGTTTGGATAAAAATGTAACAAATAAAAATTACCTTTGCTTCTTCAGATACTATTTTCAAATCTACGTCAAGCTTCTATTTAAGTGTCACCAAGAAAATATTACGCAGTTTGCTAGATCATCGTGTACTAGAGCTGAATGATGAATGGGAAAGAAAGTAGAAATAGTCCATGAAATGACGACTTCATTGCAGTGATTATTTTTCACCACTTAAAATTTATTTTATGCATGTGTCAGGTATTGTGCTATTCTTTCGCAGATATTTTCACATTTATCTTCTCAAGAGCCTTCAGGGGTAGGTATTATTACTTTCTACCAAATGCAATAGTCAAAGACTTAACTCAAAGTCTCATTGGCAATAACTGGTAAAGCCAGAAATCAAGCCAAAGTTTTAGGATCCTAAAGAGTTATCAGTGTTTTAATATATTAGCTGCAATTGAAAAAACACCTAATGCAACAGTTTATTTTGGCAATAACTGTGAGAAATAGCATGTCCTTATCTTTGTGTCATATATTTATTCAGATCATCATTTGCATGCCTACAATTTCATTTGGGTGTGTATTCCTTATTGACAATTTTTTTTAAAAATAACTGTCTCCTCATAAGTTTGTCCACTCGTAGTTCAAATATACATTTTAGAAGCTCAGCTACCTTAGTCTTTTAGTAAAAGAGTTTTTATATTTTATTGAGTAATATTGCATATTTTTCTTCCTTAAATTAAAACATTCTTTATCTCTTCTAAGTTTAAAAATTGCCTATTTAAGTCAGCTTCATACAACTGATGTTAAATAACTGCATTCTGAAACTTTAGAGAACTCTGAAAATCAGACCAGTGTACTCTGGTTGAACTTTTGTTTTTCAGTTAATTGTGCTTAGTGTGCAGCTCAGGTTGATAATCTTGTCTGTGTTGACATTTAAATATCTACTCATTGATATTATGCTGCCAGTTAGAACCATTTTCATAAGCAATAAACCAAATTTAGCTCCTGATAGTTCAAAAATATTTAACTGTTATCATGAACACTTCTCAAAAAATGATACCAGTATCATGTTTTTCATTTCCTAGCATTTTTAGAATGGGAAAACTTGTGCTCAAAATTAACGGTTTAGGGTACTATTAGTCTATGAACTAAATGAAAACCTGCAAGACCACTTTATATTACTATTTTAAAAATATATAGTATAAATATGACACTTTATGACCTACAAAGGCATGTTGAAACAAGCTAGATTAACAAAAATTATAAATACCATTTCTGGCTACTAAATTAATTATTCCTTAAATTAATAAATTATGTAGTATCTTTATTAGGGCAACCAATACATTAAAATAGATTGCTTTTCAGAAGTTTGATTGTACATATGTATTTCAAACTGGAGTCAAATGTACTAAACATTTTTATTTTCAAAGAATTCAGATGAAGCAAAAACATTATGTAAAGAAAAGCACAATTCTTCTTGAGAGTTTGCAATGTATAGAGCTCTGTAATTCATGAGAATTTTAATTTTTCTTTCTATATATATATATTGTTTATTTTATTGAGAGGCAGAACTTTAGCAGGAAAATTTACCTGCAAAATTATTTTTTAACAGAAAATAACATGTTTTGCTTTCTTTGTTTCTTTTCCTTACTTTTGTGAGATGAGGTCTCCCTCTGTCTCCCCAGGCCAGAGTGCAGTGGCATTATCACAGGTCACTGTAGCCTTGAACTTCTGGGCTCAAGCAGTCCTCCCACCTCAGCCTCCTAAGTAGCTGAGACTCCAAGTGTGTGCCAGCATGTCTGGATAATTTAAAAAAAAAAAAAATTTGTAGATATGGGTCTATGCTGCTCAGGCTGGTCTCAAAACTCCTGGCCTCAAATAATACTCCTGCCTCAGTCTCCCAAAATTCTGGGATTACAGGCATGCCCAGACCTTACTATGCTTTGCTTTCAATATTACTATTTTTTTCACTTTTTCCCCAAAGTTTCTGCTGAATCAATATTATTATTGTAAAAAAATTGACTGAAATGAGAATATTAAGGCCTCCTTTCTTTTTTTCCTAAGACAACAAAGAAGTTACAACAGAAAGTAAAATAAAAATAAGGAGAAAGCATAGATTTGTGCAGGCACAAGCTAGATTCAGAAATTTCTCCCAGCCTACAGCATTACAACAGACACTGCATGCAGGCGAGATTTTTAAGGGAGTCTCCTGTGTCATCAAGGGTCTAGATTACATCATCATTGATTTAATCTTTTCCATCTCCTAATTTTAATGGTTCTGCTTTCCCAAAGGCTGCTGTAATTTATCCCATGGGTTCTCAAAGTAAGTGCAATTTAAAATAGAAACACTGCTTCTGTGTTTTCTTTATTGTCTTTGCCATTTGCTAAAACCACACCTATTTGTAGAGATAACTGTATCTTTTGCTCTAGTTCCAATGAAAATGCTTTTTTTTTGAAAATGCTTTTTACATATTCATATTTTGTCACTGAGATCAAGAAGAATTTTTGTGATTTGCGAAATGAAAACTAATAACACATTTTCTCTGCTTTAGTGTAAAATTTAACCAAAATGAATTTTGCTGAATTTATGAGACAAGAGCTATATCCAAAATAAATTTGCCAGAAATGTTTTGCGTCATGAGATACTTCAAGTATAATTTTATTTTTCTTCTTAGATCAGACTGGAGCAAACCTTCCCCAAACATGTTTTAAAAATAAAATTACAGTAGTTCTTACTTTCTAATATGTTCACTCCTTCAGAGATTTACTAGGAAAGAGAGAAAAAAACTTTGAAGAGGATAATGAGTCCCAGCTGAGAATCATGTGCCAAGATGCTCAGTGACTTTTTTTTCTTTAAAGACATAGATAATGAGGATAGGAAACAAGTTCTGGTTATTTGGAAGTGTTTCTTTAAAAAAATTTAAAATGCAGAAGTTGCCACCTTGCAAAGAGGTGAATTACCATTTCATATTGCCCTGATTTATCTATTGGAAGGGATGTAAAAAGTTATCGGTGGTTCTTAAAGTGTCTGCTATGTGGTGCCAATCCAGGTGGAAGTTGTCACTGGTCTCTGGTAAAAAAGTTAAACTTACTCTATTGCAGGGATTGTTGTTTAGTGAATCCTTACAACTCCTTTGGTGTTATATTAGCAATTTCAAGATGAAATGATGTGAAACTACATGTAGTTGTTACATTTAATGTTCTCACTTAGCAAATAAAAAATTGGTAAACTATTTTCTCCTTTTTCCTTAAAATTTTAGTAGTTCATAAAGCCCCTAAATTGGTGAACACTGATTTAATGGTGCTTCTGCCTTTCCACAAATACTTACTGAAATACTCTGGGCACGGATCCTGAACATGACAAACAGGTGTCAAGTAAAGCTTAGTGTTTAGTGATAGACACAAATAAGTATAATTATAATTGAGTGGAAGAAGTGCTTTTGGGGAGATGGATGTGCAGGGAATACTGGAGCATATGAGAAGGGCACCTCACCCCAATCTGGGGAAGTCAGGCAAGGATTTCCAGCAAAGAGAGAAAAAAATAACATAGGGCATGTCATTCTCATGAAGTATGTCCTACACAGTATCTAAGTACTTAGGGAAGCAAACTAAAGGGCTGCTTTATCATCATGTTATTAGAGTAAATGGCTTTAATTAGAATCTGCTGAATTTTGATGAAAGTTATCATGTCTCCGCCCAAGCAACAGTTCTTTAGTATGCAGCTATTCATTTCTCTAGATACAGGGTAGTGGGATAACATTTTGTTTTTTATTTGTCTACCTAAATTTTGTCTTAGGGTCCAGGGATAACATTTTTGAGATAAGAAGTGGTATTTGTTTTCTGTCTCTCTCTCTTCTGAAAAAGAAACTTTTTTCACTGTCTTTCTTGCTCTGGATCATTGTTTCAGAGGGAAAGAGTGTCAGGGGAGAAAACTAGGAAGGGGGAAACCTCATCTCCCTGACTTTGGTTTTCAAAACCCATCAAAGAAGGTATATGTATGTGCCTCTGGATAAGTCACAAGTAAGACAATGCCTAGAGAATAAAGCACAGAGGACAAGGGGGAACTTCCCCTGAGACTGAAATATTGTTCTCACAGGGATGAGGAGTGGAGGTGAGAGGGGTAGAGAGGAAGAGGAGGGACCCAAGGGGAACTGACGAAAGCAGAGTGGTTCCCAGGGAGAGAAGCACTATGTTTAGTCAGACACTCAAGGAAGTGAGAGCATTCAGAAAAAAAAAAGGCTGGTAGGTGTGGCTACTGAGGGAACTTCAAATTCCCACGTTTTCCAAAAGTAGTTCAAAGAGCCACAAGACCTAGAGATACTTGTGGAGAAAAACAAATGCTATACTGCTAACTAGAAGACCAGGTGCCTTGAAACCCAATGCATTGAGGCCGCATAAGCATGAATGACGTAGAAATGGTATGACTATACTGGTTGATAAATTACCAAATTTAATAAATAGTCATTATCTAGAATCACTCATCCTCCCCAAACTAAAAGATTAATGCCTGGGATAGCAGAGAAGTCTCTAGGACCCAGCTTACGTATAAAGCCAGTGTCTGCTTCCCTTCTGATCGGTTGGTGTATTAGTCATCTATTGTCAAATAACACTTTACTCCAAAAATTGGCAGCTTAAAGCAATAATAAGCATTTTTTTAAATCTCACAAAGTTTCTATGGGTCAGGAATTTGAAAGCAGCTTAGCTGTATTGTTTTGCCTCAAGGTATATCGTGAGTTTGCAGTTAAGATGTCAGCTGGGTTTGCAGTCTTGACTGGGGCTGGAGGATCACTCATATGGTTGGCAAGTTAATGCTGAATGTTGCAAGAGGTCTCGGTTCCTTGCTACATGGACTTCTCTGTGGGGCTGCTTCGGTGTTCTCATGGCATGGTATTAACAGTTACTTTTTCCCAGAATGAGTGATCCAAAACAGAACAAGGCAGAAGCCACATGTCTTTTACAATCTAGCTTTGGAAGTCATATTCCATCATTTATGAAATATCCCGTTGATAATACAGGTCATCCCTATTTAGTGTAGGAGGGATTACATAGGAGGTACTAACCAGGAGGTGAAAATCATTGGGGACTATTTTGAAGACTCCTACCAGAGATGGTAACCTTTCCCTACAGTTTGTTAAATATTTTGAATGTCACTTTCTCACATGAGTCAGAGTAGTCTGGAAAAAAGGTGGAGGCAGCAGGGTGGGGCAAACCCCAAACTGACTGAGATCTGACTGTCTTCCTCAAAGAGTGGTTCCTCAAGTAAGTTTAATAAAAATGCAAATTTTGTTCTCACACACCGGAATTTGTATACTGAGATTCATGACTATTCTGTTCCTTGTAAATGCTTCCTGAAAATAAATGCCAAAATTTTCTTTTTCATCAGCCCTCTTCTGTTGCTACAATTCTTTGAAAGATGCAACCCCTCAGTAATGCTATTCAAGTAAGTCTGGGAAGCACTCTGCCTCCTCCCATTAAGTAATGATTTCATTTTATCTTTCCTTCTGGTAGTTCAGAGTTTGGATCACTTGTAAATACCTTCCCAGAAGAGAATCTGTGCAGCACAGCAGATGCTAACTAAGGCTGCTTTGGCATTCAGAAGAGAGAACAGTAAGTTGACAATAAGGGTCAGTATATTTATGCAGCATTCATATTTCACACCTGCAATTAATTATCTATTGTTGGGGGAAATATTAATAAAATTTAGCCTTGCTTAAGTTTATTAACACACAACCATCCATGATAGCACGGCAGCTAGCCATTGAATTACCAAAGGGCATTGTGAGTGCAATGTCTTTGGAATTTTCTAAGACTTCATTAGAGATCTTGAATTCTAGAATTTTAGAAATGCTGCCATTTTTCAGAGTAATATTGTTACTCTTGGAAAGACATTTTACGAATTCTAAATGACTTGGATATATTTGGCATCTGAGTGAAAAAAGGAATTTAAAGTTCTAGGTAATTTATCAATGATAGAACTTAATTCCCACCCAAGAAAATAATGATTCCTGATTTATTTCTCATAAAAACAAGCCTCTGTGGATTATATATATTCTACTGCATCTTTTCTTCAACACGAGGCAACCATTGCTGAGCTATTCATCGTATACTAGAAAAAGACATTCTGTGGAGTTGAAATACAATTTCCATAAGTCAAATAGCTCGTGACTTCTGAGTCTACCTAGTACTTCAGAGCAACATAATCCCCTACCTCTCATCAATAATCCTTTAACTAATGGTGTTGAGGCTGTGCAAACTCAGAATGGAAAAATAAAAATAATGGCTATTGTGGCAGCCATGAGGTATACTGCTAGAATCTCCCTTCACAAAAGAATTTGTTGTTCAGCTACAAGGAATACAGGAAGCTGACAACCTCCAGGTATTAAAACCTTCAGGATTAATCTCAGCTTTTGAGCTGAGGTCATGTCCTTCTGGGAAGTCCCCAGAAGGGGGACTGAGCATTAGAGTATGCTAGGCCCAGCCATTTCTGCCCAATGTGGGACTCCTACAATGGGCAATCTTTGCTCAGGAGCTTCTCAATAAGTTGGCCGATACTTTGTCAGACTTAAATCATGGTTTGAGGCTCTTATTGCCCAATCTTGCTTCCTACCCACTTTTTTTCCACAGGTTATCAGATATGCTATCATGGTCTAAAAGCTCTTCCTATCCAGTTTTGCTTGCTTCCCCTTTTATATTTCATGTAGAGTGCTCCCAATGAACTTCTTGCACTTCTAACTCCATCTCAGTGTCTACCTCCCAGCAGATCAAAATGACACAGCTACTATCTATTAAGAACCTACAGCCCCTTTGCCCTTCTGCCATGTGAGGACACACAGAAGGTACCATCTATGAGGAATGAGGCCTCACCAGACACCGAATCTGCTGGTAACTTAACCTGGACTTCTCCGCCTCCAGAATTGTGAGCAATAAATTTGTTTATAACTTAAAAAAAAAAACAACTACAATACGAAGGAGTATATTATAGTGTGTTTAGGGAAATTATTCAACCTCTCCTAACTGTTCCCTCATCTGTAAAGTGGGGTTGTTGTAATTAAATGAAATAATCTAGAAGGAGCAATTTGTATAGTTTTTGGTATATAGTTAAGTACTCTATAACTAGTATGTAACATTAAAAATATTATTATGCCAGACTCCGAGGAATTTTCTATTTTTTACTTGTAATCCTTGTTATAATCAGCAAGTATTACCATGCTTATATTACGTATGAGAAAACTAGGGCTAAGAGAAGTTAAAATAACTTGCTCAAAGTTACTTAATTTACATAGCTAGAATGTGTAACCTCGGATTAAAACCCAGTAATCCCTGTAGAAGAGAGCAATGTACATGTATGTTAGCAAAGAATAGCCTCTTTGGCATGGTACATACAATTTGTAATTAACACAAATCATTTTGGGGATTCTTTCACAAATTTAAGTCTATTCTCTTAATTTCACTGTATATAGGACATTAGAATCTGCCAATGGATGCTTAAGACTAAGCATTTGTCTAAAAGTTTAGATGAGAAATATATAATACCAATGCCACTCCCTGATGAGTACCAGTCAGTTATTTTTGTAGAATTGCTCTCAATTTAAGTTTGTCTGATGTTTTCTCATTAAATTGAGGTTATGTTTAAAATTCCATAATCTTGCTATTGCTGGAAAAATTGTTATCAACTGAAATCACCTCCCTAATCCTCCCATTTCCCCCCCACACAGTGAACAAATGTTCAAGCCCATTATTTAAAGATCCAAAAGAAATGTGTGATAGAAACATAATGAACAGAAGGAAATTAAAATATTATAGTGTTAAAAGAATTTCTAGGGAAGTGGCAGCAATTTGAACTAAGAGGCCACATTTTGAAACACATCTATATTGTTCCTTACCTCACAGTTTAAGAAAAATAATTTTAAGTAAAATTTTAAAAATTGTTGTATCAATTTTTTTAAAAAAATGAGGTATGCTGTTTCCACAGAAGTGAGGTAGTCATACATAGAGTTGATGGAAGGGATTTAGGAGTAGGGAGTTTTCTCAAAGAATTTCTGCCAGGAAACTAGTCTTTTCCCCCAATAAATCCATGGAGTTCACTAAATATGCCCTCCTATGTGCAAAAGAGCATGTGATTTTGCTAGAGTAAGAGACAGAGACAGGGCTGAGACTGGTGCAGAGGCTTCAAGATCAGGTTCAGGGTTTAAAATAACTTTTAAAACAGAAGCTAACTAGAGGGGGCTGATAACTGCAGGAAAGAACCAGCTTCAACCAGCTTGTCAGCTATTTCTACCACCTTACATGAACTCTGGCTAATTACAATATCATTTGCATTGTGGTTTTAAAATTTCTCTACCCTTGAACTCACCATGATAGTTCTGAGACAACCATATAAAGTATGAAGATGGGAGGGAACCCAATTCTAGGAATTACTTCCCAAATTCTTAGTAAAATCCAACCCCTTAGCCTTGAATATTCCTCTCCTCAAAGGCTACAAAAGATCTAAAACCACTTTCTCCCAGTGCAGCTGCTCTTGAGTCTGCCCACTACTCTCCTCCCTGGTGCTTGGACTTTCAATAAAGCTTTCACTTGCTTGTTGAAATACCTATCACATAAGTGTATGTACTGAAATTCTTTTCCCTGATGAACACCAAGAACTGGGAAAAACCTCCACTAGGAGGCTGGTAACAATTTGTGATCTGAAAGATGAGATGGCCACTTTATGCCCAATGTGGCTATTGGCCTTAAGCCAGTTTAGCTTAGAGTGGTGAGCATGACCATAGGGAAAAAAAAGATGACCAGTAAATGACATTTGGCCTGATGACCAGTGTAAGATAGTTCAGAACTACAGGTCTGAGAGAATGATTTAGTCACTTGTAGCTAAAGTGATGCCACCAAACCACCAGAGACACTATTGAAAAATGAGAATTACATCTGTAACAGAAAATGTACTTATAACACATGTATGATGTAATATTCAGTATATTTTTGCATGAGTTTGCCATAATGCAATTTATTTATTATGAATAAATACCTTTTCGAACATTTTACAAGTAAAGAATTTAGCTATAGTCCTAGTGCAGAAAGTAGAGTCTAGATGGTCTTCAGGGACCATCAGGGCACAGGAACAGTACTGAGGGACTCTTGGATAGTTGGTACCCAAAAGAGATGTTTATGAAAATACATTTTTGCTCGAGGAATTTACATTGACACAGATGTATGTATGTATGAGAATAGAGGATGCAATTTGGGGAAATTAAATAAAATAAAAATTGTTTGAAAATGTGGACTCTTAAGTATGGTTATAAATCTCAAAAAGAACAGCTCTAATTTATTGCCCATGTGGGAGAAATTCTGGGTGTACTCTTTCTGGATGTACTTTCCTCTTTACTGTTATAACTATGGCGCAAAGGGGTAATTATCAGTTTGTGAATTCTACTGTGAAAGGACCAAAGTGATCTCACTGGAAATGTTTCCCAGAGACTCTCCTTTGCTTTCTAAAATAATATAACTGGGTATAAAATGAATGGCTGGCACACTTAAAAGCATACATATCGCAAATGACAGCAAACTTGGAAAAACTAGAGGCCCACCTAAACGCTACAGTTGTGACAGCAAAGGGGTCATAGAGTCTTGTGTTTTGAGGGGAACGAACACATTAATTACATAATCTTTTAAAATGTAATAAAAACAATGTTCAGTAGATTCCTAAAACAACTGCATGTTAATCTGGCTTTTGGTAAATAAAACTTCAAGGAAAATTTCCTTCCAAACAAAATGTGCCACAGTGAAAATCTACTGACATGGAATGAAGATTAAGTAATATTTTCCCTTAAATAAAAAGGAATTATGGTTATGATCCACTAATTAGAAACAATAACATGATTTAAAAGCTACGGTAAATTTTGTATGAGAGTTGTAGTGAGACCAATTTACTTTAATGGAAAATTGTCATAGTAAATAGGAGTTATAAACTCTGTTAATAGTGTGGGATACTTTAATTCACTATCATTAAGACAAGACAAAGCAGACAGCAGATTCCAAATAAAATATTTGATGAAGATGCTGAATATTGCAAAATCAGTTAAAATGGTATTATGCTCTATCCTGTTAATGTATATTTTATAAATGCAATAAAGTTTATTAAATTTAAGAAGTTGCTTTAGTCTTTCATACTGTCTGAAAATATTAAATGGATTAAGTAAACCATAAAAGTGATGTACTCTAAAGTGCTCTGTAGGCCAATATGGCTTGATAAATAATAGGACTTTATCCCACCTCAAAGAAAATGTGGGCTTATTCAAAATTATTCCTGTTTGACTCTAGTTCATTCTGATTTATTAACATTCTAACTGTTCAAACATAATCTCATAGGAAAAAAACCAAAATCACAACTTAGCTTCACATAAAAAAGTCATATCAAGGACCACATTCATATGACTTTTTCATTGTGTTGTTGAGATTATTAAATGAGATAATGCTTCCTATGGTGTATGACACATTTTATTCATAATGTGGGTACTAATATAACCTCATATTTGTTTGTCTGGACATTTTCTTGGTATTTGTCACCAATACTGGGCACTATGCAATCAGAAAAACTGGGTTAAGTATTTTAAACACATGTAGAGGAGAATTTTTCAAATGAACAATAGAGTGAGAGGCAAAACTTTGAGGACATCTTGTAAAAGATGCAGTTACAGAAGGTAAGGTTGATGTTTGTTTTTGGGGTTATGGTTTTATCTACAGTAGGTATTTCTTTTTTATTTACAGTTTAAATATACAGTATACTATGTTAAAAAAGAATATGGAATTTTTGCCACTGACATACCATTTTTTCCTGAGTGTGCCTGAGGAAGGCAAATTTTATTAGATATTTGAAATATTATAATCTATAAACACTTTCCCCACTTCAAAGAGTACTACTGGTGACAAAGTTTCCCTTAAATATATTTTTTCTCATAAATATTTAATCTCTCATCTATGATCTAAACAACTTATCTCTATATGAATCACCTATCTTTGTTACTAGTGCCAAGAACTTGGGCAAATCGTTTCACTTCGGGACCTCAGATTAGGAAATATATACGATGTCCACTGGAACTATGAGTCATGACTCCATTAGTATGTCACAACAGTATTTTTAGTAAATAAAATGGATTTGACAAAATTTGAATAGAAAATATAGAAGACAAAACACCCAGTAAAACTAGTTTGTAAATTTTGTTTCAGTTTTAAATATATATATGCATATTGTGTGACAATGTAAAATGTAACTCAATTCAGAACCTAATCCAAGCGTTACAAATTCACTAGTGTTTTGTCATTAGTTGACTTCTTTGTGGTCCTCAGCGTTGATAGTTTTTTTTAAGACAAAAAACAAGCTGTGGTTGCCAGGGACTAGGAGGTGGGGAATGGGGAGATGATGGTTGAATGGTACAAACTTTTGGTTTTAAGATGAATACGTTCTGGAGATCTAAAGTACAGCATGGACTATAGTTAACAATACTGTATTGTATACTTGAAATTTGCTGAGAGATCTTACATGTTCTTACTCCCTCTCCCCCACACAAATGGTAACGATGTAAAGGAATGGACGTGTTAATTAGCTTGATTGTGGTAATCATTTCCCAATGTATATAAAATCATCACTTTGAATATCTTAAATACATAAGGTTATGAATATATAATTTTTATTTATCAATTACAACTCAATAAAGCTAGAAAAAAAATAACAAAAAACCCACTCCAGGCTCTTGGCTTTCGGCACAGGACTCTTTTTTTTCTTGATGGCCTCTTCTTCACTGACCCTTAACTATGGTTGTATTGCAGAGATTATTTTTAGCTTTCTTTCCTCACTTCACATATCCCTCTCTACAATCTCACGTTCTCATTGCTTTAAATACTAAATATATACTTACAACCCTCAAATTTTTGCTTGCAGTCCAGACATTTCTTCTCAGCTCTAGGAGACTGGGTCCAAAGGTTCCTGAAAGCAATTAGTCTGGCGGGACAGGGAGGGGAAGGAGGTACCCCATCCACTCAGGAGTAAACGGGAGGAGCGAAGTTTAGGGCTGTGAGAGTCTGATTCGTACATTTATTCATTGGTTATGAGCGCTTACACATTGACTGCTCTTAGAAAGTTTCAAAACTAGTGTGACAGGCAGACAGGGATAAAGTAATTATCTGCAGGATGGTTATTAACTAAGGATATGGGTGGGCATGAGGGCATTCATGTGCACGTTGAGAAGTGCTCAGCTACAGGAACATAAATAGCGCAAAGGGAAAATCCCACTTAGTCTCTCAATGAGATATAATAAAAATTTTGGAGTTTATTAGTTTAGTCAAACATTAAAAAGTAAATGGAAAGCAAATCCCTTTAGGGAAGGAGTAAAGTTCGGCACAAACAAGGGATGTGGGCAGAACGTTGCCCTGCTGCAGGCCACGAAGAGAACACGGTGCTGATTGGGGAATGTGAGCAGAATGAACACACCTCTGTAGAAAAAAAATTAAAAACCCAGGAATTGTTAAAAATTCACGGTATAAAAGACACCTCACCCCAACGTAGCTCCGCCGCCCCGCCAACCGCTGGTGCCTCCTCAGCGGCCGAGCGCGCCGCGCACAGCCCAGCGAGCTCCGCCCCCTTCCCCGAAAGCCCCTCCGCGGAGCCCCGTGCATGTGCGTAGCGCATACCGCCCCCTCTGCTCTCTTGGCCAATGAAAAAGAGCTTCGTAATTCGCCACGGCCGGGTCGCGAGTCACGTGACCGCGTCTCTCCTCTCGCCCGGCTACCTCTGGGTTCTGGGAAGATGGCGAAGGTTTCAGAGCTTTACGATGTCACTTGGGAAGGTAACTTCGGGTGAGGCGGGTGCGGGAAAACCGAAAGCCCTGGGAAACGGTTCAGGAATACTCGCTTCCCTCAGAGAGCTGAATTCTTCAGTCTCTCTTCGGCACCGGAGCTCTCGCTGGACAGGTCAAGCTCAGGTGGAGGTTGAGACTGACCCCCTCCTTGGCCGGGCCACGAACTCTGGAGCTTCCCAACCATGTCTGCTCTTTAATAGCCTGACTGACCTGACCTACCTCCGCGCTAATCCAGCCGCCCAGGGCAGCTTCCACTTACGAGACTAGAGGGACCTGGGGCTGGAGCTGGGGCTGTCACAGTCACAGTCTCAGTCTTCTGTTTTTGTTGGGAGGCGTAGAGGAGGCAGGATAGGTGGTTGCTGAAGCTTCTTTGGAGCCAAGAAATACAGGGCCTGTAAGGCCTTATGCTAAGTGCTGTGTAAGGGTTACAGCACTGGGCAGAAAAGCTGTGTAGAAGAACCGTGAGCAAATCTTCTCTTACATGTCACTTTACATTTCGTTCTCTCATCAAAACCGGTTTCCAATTTCTCCGTTTTTGGACCTTTCTATGTCCCACTCCTTCTGAAAACACATTTACACGTACAACACAACTTCCTAATTTTTGTTTTTTAGAAATAGGGTCTCCTTCTGTCGCCCAGGTTGGCATGTGGGGGGACGATCTTAGCTCACTGAAGCCTGGAACTCCTGGGCTCAAGCGATCCGCCTCAGCCTCCCTAGTAGTAAGGATTACTACTACACCTGGCTAGTTAAGAGAATTTTTTTTTTTTTTGGTAGGGACAGGTCAGGATAGGTTGCCCAGACTGGTCTCGAACTCCAGGCCTCAAGTGACCCTCCCACCTTGGCCTCCCAAAGTGCTGAGACCGCGCCAGACCCAGAACTTCCTTCTTACTCCCAACTAGAAATTCCTTTTCTGAGGGGTAAAATAACTGGTTAATTCTGGGTCATGTGCTCATGTGTGATGTTTGGACTTGTTTCCCCATCCTTGGTTGATTTAGAGTGGAGTATGTTCTTTAAATATGGAAGCAGCCAAACCTTGGACCAATTCTGTAAGAGTTTTTTTCCCTTCCCAAAAACTTGAGTGGGAGACATGCTTAAGAGAAGAAACTTGGGTTTCTTTAAGGGATGGAGTTTGTGTAATTGAAATTCATATTCCCAGCATGTAGCATATTGCAGTAGACTTTAATAGCTAATTTGTTCAATGGATGCCTTTGTGTTATGTTTAAATAACACAAAATGACCTGATAACATGGGGACTGAAAGTTATATTTACTGTTTGATGGTGAATAAATTTCTCAAGTATTATAGAGTTGCATACATGTAAGGGGAAAAGTAAAATTCTTGTATACTTGAACTGAGTTTAATGATTTATTGGCTTTTTGGTCTTTAGCACACTGAACTTAAGTATTTCTACCTGTATTGTGGGAATCCATTACATTAAACAAAAATATTAAGTCTTTAGTGCAAGATCTTGCATATATCAAATTAAGTAACACACAGTCCCTACTTGCAAGGAGTTCACAGTCTAATGGAGAAGATAATCCTATAAACATAATAAATTTAAAAGGCTTGTGTTAGGGTGTATTCCTTAAGCTGGATAGTAGTTGTGTGGCTGTTATTTTTAATGCTTTTTTGAAAAGTTTTAAATATTTCATATTTTTTAGGAAGCGCTATCATGAAGGTATGTTCCATATAGCTTTCCTAGATAATAGTAGCATCTTGAAGGACAAAAAGTAGGTGTGTAACTACTAGCAAACAGGATGATTTAAGTAACTTGGACCTTATCCTATGGATATTCTAAAGAGGAGTGATATGATTAGATTTGGAATAATAAATAATAAGTACTTCACAAGTTTGTTGAGGAACAAAAGAGAAAACGTGTTAAAAGTACTTTGTAAACTACTGTATGAAAAGATGTGTTGTTAGTTAATACTAATATGATTATGCCCCTCCCCTGTATGTTTTGGCTCTTGCCCATGTCTCCAGCTTTATCTTGAGCCATTCTCACCCTCACTTTAAGAGCTGGCTGTGCTGGCCTTTGTTGAATTCCCTAAATTGCCCTGCTTTTTGTCTTAGGGCTAGAAACATGTTATTCCTTTTCCTAGGAGTGTTCTTCCCTCCTTGCATTGCACTTCCCCCCCATTAAATTTTAGCATTTCTCAAAACTCCCCTCAAAGGTCATGTACTGCAGAGAGCCTTCCTGGATCACTCTACCTACCCCACCACCTTCCCTATGATTCTGCCAAAATTTAAAAAAGGAAATAGGAAAAAAGAAAAAATCCAAACAAGAAAATAAAACAAGCAACAAAACCTACCCTGGTCTTTCAATTATGAAATACTATTGAAGCACTTGCCCAGTAGTGTTAAATTTTAAAATGTTGTCTTTTCTAGAATGGAAGGAACCAGACTTATTTTGTTCAGTGTCACATCACTGGAACCTGGTAATTATTTGTTGACTCAATGAATTGCCAATGGGCTTAATAATAAACACTAATAAATTGTCAAAAGATTATAACTATAAATCATTATTCTAGTTTCGGAATCATTTCTTTAGTGTCTTTGATGAAATTAGGCAACTCAACTAATGGGATACAGTTTGCTCATTAGTAAAATGAAGGTTTAGACCTTTCCATAATTAAAATTCTATTTTAAGGGATTTTTAAGAAAAGAGTATTCTAGATTTTTATTTCAGAGACTTATGATAACAGATTTTTAGGATGTAGGAGATGGGAGGATTCTCAGGGATAGTGTTTTGTTTAGATTTTTTTTTTAGGGTGGGAGGACTGCCTGAGCTGTGTCCTTGGGAATTCCACCAAATAGTATCATGACTTAGATAAAAGAGTACTGTAATTCTTGTGATAGGAAAATTTATCACCTGTTTATAAATGACCTATACAAATCTCTGTTAGGCTCTATAAAAAAAAGTAGAATATGTGGTTTATTTATTTGCCCAGTTGAAAGTTATTGGTGCTTATTACATAGGGGAATTACTACTTAGGAGTTTGAAGGTGGGAAAGAGAATTTAGAGTTGTAGGGAGAGTATAGTCAAGTTTCTTGAGAATATGCTGTTTGGGCAGGACATGGATAGGATGTCTTGCATAATGCCTGGCATGTAACACTGGCATATAATGCCTGACATATAACTCACTAAATGAGTATTTGTTGAAAAATTTTATGAGACATATTTGAGAGCATTTTAGTTATGTTTACTGCCCCATTTCCTTGCTTTTTATGCAGTCTTTTAAGCAACCACGATTTGATTTCCATGCCCTACCACTCCTCTAAGGTCTCTGGGGAGTCCTAATGCCAGCTCCATCGTAAGTGTTTTGTGTATCTGTACTACCTTTGCTATTGTAGATCAGTCCTTCTATGAAATATTTTTTCTTGGATTTCTTAATAACGTTCTTTGAGGTTCTCTTTTTACTTTTCATACCTTTCCTTTGCTGAATCCTCTACATCCATTTCCTCCTTGTGTTCTTTGTGTCTTCAGTGGTTCTTTCCATAGGAGTAGGGTCCATGTTAAAAGACCCTGCTATAGCAGCTTCAGTGCATAAGTCTTTTAAATTTTTATTGTTTTCCTCAGAATATTTTTAATTAAGTCCCCATAATTAATATGACAGCAATTTTTCAGAGCTATTTAATACTTTTATGAAATTCTTTTAAAACATCCAGCTTTGTTTCATAGAAATAAGTCTATCTTTTAGCACTCAAATATTTTTTGGCTTATAATATTTAATTATACTGTATAAATTACATTAAGTTGAACTAGCATGAACTCGTTTGGATCTAAACAGTTGAATTTTTGAAATGTAATAACTGATGGAAACAATTAACCAAGAGCTAGCTGATGATTAGCCAAGAGCTTCTAAAGTGTTGTGAGCATCATTAGTGTATTTTGCATAAAGAAATTCTTGGAATTGATTCTAACTGGAGGATGGTTAAGAGAATTTTTATTGAACCATATTATTCTCACTCATATTTAAATTACTTTTTTACATTCTTTACACACACAGCTCATCTTCTCAATCCTTCCATTGACTAGCACAGTGGTGAGAGAAAACAAGCTTTCAGTAAATGCTTGTTTGCTCAATGAGTGAATGCTAGGATATGAAGTTTGTTTTTCAGGTTTCATCCAGTATTATCTACAGTAATGGTAATAATGATGAAAATAGCCTGCTAAACATTTTGTATACGTTATCTCACTTTATTTTCACGTGTATCCTATGAAGTAGACTTTCCTTATTTCCACTTTACAGGTGAGGAAGGAAACCAGAGAGGTGAAGTGGCTTGTTCAGCATCCCATAGCTAGTAAAAGGGAGTGCCGAGGTTTGAGCTGCACTTATGCTGCTGTCCTCTGCTCAGTTATTAGCTAGTCAAGTTCCTCCACCTAGGCTGCTATTCTGTTATTCTTGGAACATGCTGAGATAGTTTCTGTGTCAAGAAGTTAGAAATTTGCTGTTTATGGCTGACTCCTTCTCATTTTTCTCTCAGCTTAAAAACTACCTTCTTAGAGAAGCCTTCTTTGACCCGCCCTTTGCAAAGGGTCCTCTGTCCTCCCAATCTCTTGACTTTATCCTATAGTCCTTTAATTTTTTTCATAGGAATCACTATCTGAAGTTAGGTGGTTTGTCATTTTTTTACTCTACTGAAATATAAGCCTTATGAGTACAGGAACTTTATCTTATTTCTCTCTTTATCCTCAGCACCCAGATCATGCCTGGCATGTAGAAGGCATTCAGTAAGTACTACTTGAATGAGGAATAACTCTAAAGACCGTGGTTCCAATCATTGTACTATAAAAGTAGTTGGAATCATTGGGTATCTTAAGAATTTAAATTGTCTAATGAAGTAAATCTTTTTAAAAATATCTGGTAGTGATTTGCAGATTGAATTTGGGTAGAGAATCCAGTTTGGATGCTATCCTAGCAATTTTAGCATGGGGTGATGAGAGCCTGAGCTTGGATAATAGCAGTGGAAATAGAGTGGAAGGTGTCAATCTTAGTAATATTTCAAAGGAGTTCATAGGAATTAGATACCAAAGGAGAAATCAGAAATAACAGTCAAAATTGGAATCTCAGGTAGCATTAACAAAAGTTGAAACTAACAGAAATGTGGCACTGGGAAGGGAAATCACATTTTTAGGAAAAGACAATGACTTTGGTTTTCTGATGTTATGACTTTGAGGTAATGGGCTATCAAAAGTGGAAACATGTTTTTTTAAGAGATCATTTTATTTTTACTAGTGATTTTTTAGATGAATGTATTTAAGGCATTTCTGAAAATATTAATGTGTGGCAAATAATTTTACATGGTATTTATGATAGCATGCAGAGTGTGGCAGGGTCAGCTATGTAAATATAGTTTAAGGTGTTCATAGGTAAATTCTGTTTATTTTGCAAAAGTTATATTTTCATACATAAACAATGTTCCTTGTTTTTTGTTCAGCTATTATATTTTAGTACATTTGTAACTGTGTGTTAGACTGTTCTTCTTAGAAGTTATGCTTTAAAAAATTATTTCCTCTTTTGTACAAGTGTTTTTCCTCAATCCACAGTAAGAAATACCTTTTATAAATTAACTCATGCTCAATTAAGTATATTTATACATGAATGTCTGATTGTGTGTATAAACTGAAACCGAAGTTTCATTTCGAAGATATTCTTAGTATGAGCAGTGCATTCTGTTCTGTTCATTTTTTCCTCCCAAATGCTGGAAGAAATCCACTAAATTGATTGCACACAGCTAATAGTCTGTAATACACAGTTTGAAAAACACTTCTGGTGTTCTGTGTGCATTAAAATAAAATATATTTTATTAAAATAAATTGACCCTTTCTTTTTTCAAATCAAGTGGCCTTTTCTTACAGAATAGCTTCTTTCAACATCCGGCAACTGATCTGACTAGACAAGTATGTGGGACCATGAATAATTTAAAATTTATTGTCCCACAGGTATTGACCTTTTAAAGAAGTATGCCGGTTCATGTAAATGGTATTTCAGGATATATAATAAAGTGAGTGGAGAAAATATAGGATTGGAGGAAGGAGTTTTGGACTAAAGGAGTCAGAGAAAGTAGCAGGCATGTTTTTCCGTCTTTCAGAGGCCAACTCAATATGGTGATACCGGGTCCTCGTGGAAAAAATACATGGAGTAATCATAGCCATTCTCTTAACCATTGACCTTTAGCTCATCCCAGGGGGCTTTCACAGTAGTTAATAAATGTACAAGCAAGCAGTAAGCAGCTTACTTAAGCAGTAGATAATAAAATGACCTTGGCTTTGAGGAGCATGTCTTTTGTGGGGTGAGTTAGTGTAAAATGAAAAGTGTTAAGCCATCTTTGAGGAAAGAGCCGCTATTTCTTTCTAGAGGCTGAAAGTTATGTTATTTTCCTTAAAATAAAAGTAATTAAAATTTTTGTAGCACTTTACATTTTATGATGTGCTTTATATAAATCATCTAATATTAGAAGTCCTAAACTTAGGGGCCAAGCAGATGAAGAAAATGTGTGATGTTGGGTAGAAGACAGTTGTGCTGCCTATAAAGAACTAGTGAGTGCATGTCCTACCTAATAGTAATCAATATCAGCTTAAAAACAAGCACAGAGCTCCAAACTATTGTACAATACAAGCAATATCTGAGGGGCCCAGATTTTGCTTTATATAATTTTCGTGAGAGACCTATAAGACAAGCTTATGATACAGTTAGCACTCTATATTCATGGGTTCCACATCCAAAGATACAACCAATTGCAGATGGAAAGTATTTAAATATATGTATATTTAAAATAATACAACAATAAAAATAATGGAAATAAAAAATAATATAGTGTAACAACTTTTGCATAACATTTACATTGTATTAGGTATTATAGGTAATTTAGTGATGATTTATTTAAAGTATGAGAAGGATGTGTGTAAGTTATATGCAGATACTATACCATTTTGTATAAGAGACTTGAGCATCCTTGGACTTTGGTATCCAAAGGGGTCCTGGAACCAATCCTCTGCTGATACTGAAGGACAACTATATTTTATAGCTAAGGTCAGAAATGTTAAGTGGACAGGTCCAAGATTACCATGCTGATTAGGGTGGCAGAGTTGGTATTTAAACCCTGATCTTTTAACTCGAGATCCTGTGCCCTTTCTGCCATGTTATGCTCTAAGTCAGGGTTGGCACTTTTTTTTTTCTGTAAAGGACAAAATAGTAAATATTTTGGCTTTTTGTGCCATATGGTTTGTCTTAAGTATTCCTCTGCCATTGTAGTACAAAAATAGCCGTAGATATTACCTAAACATATAGAGGTGGGTGTGTTCTGATAAAACTTCACTTACAAAACAAATAGCTACAGAATTTGGTCCTGGGGCTATAGTTTATTGACCTCTGCTTTAAATCTGCTCTGAATGCAATGGGAAGAGCAAAGCCAGAGATAGTGGGATTAGAAAAAGATTAATGGCATTTGCTTTTATAGGGTGTACCACTGGGGAGAAGCTTCAAAACCTCTTGGTTCAGAAACCAAAAAAGAATTCACAGTGCTCTAGAAAGGAAATAAAGGGTAAAGTATTAATAATAGCTAAAATTTTTTGAGTACATGTTGTGCCAGGTGCTGTTCTAAACACATAAATTGACTCAATGCTTACCACAACAATCATATTGGTATTATTATTTTCATCTCCATTTTTTAGATGTGAATATTAAAGGGCAAAGTGATTAACCCAGCCAATATCACACAGCCAGAAACTGGCAGAGCTGGAATTTGACCTTAAGCTTGAATTTGACATCTCCATTCTTAAGTACTATACACTATTACCTCTACAAAGGTAGAAGAGAAAAGTAAAGAAAGAAAATAAAAATATTAAGCGTGGAAATTTTGAAACAGTGGAAAAATCTTTGGGTAATGAAAAGAATTGTGAGGAAATATTGAAGTGTGAGTAATACTAGAAAATATCTTCGAAGGAGGTATAGAAATATATAGATAATATTTTCACTTTTATACCTTAAAAATATCTTGAACTACACATTATACTCAATGTGACTTTATTGTAAAATTTGAAGCATAGATAAATAGGGGAATATTTGGGTGAAAGAGCTCTTTACTTCCCTATTTGATTTTTTTTTTTAATTTTTTAATTTATTTCAGCATATTATGGGGGTACAGATGTTTCTGTTACATATGTTGCCCTTGCCCCCACTTCCCTCCCTAAGTCCGAGTTTCAAATATGTCCATCATTTGGGTGGTGCACATTGC